>BROF01001988.1:174049-198645 GCA_024346535.1 Eptatretus burgeri
GGGGGGTTGACTTGCATTTGAGAGAGGTACTTGGGGGGGAAGTGGGGTGGATGATCCCGTGATCCCATCTGCAGGCATTAGTAAGGGATTGAACGAAATGGGGTACGTTAAAAGAGTACATTCAAACAGGATAGCAGAACCACCCATCACTTTCAAACAGCACGTACCATTTTTAGCTCACCTGGAGTTTCGTCCGGTAAGCTTATGCGATTGAGAAGTGTCCGTAGGTGATTCAGTGAGTCAGTCTGTAAACACTTAAAAATCATTCTCGCTTGAACCAAACATACAATGTTAATGACACTAGCCACAAGCTGCATATCTGATGCCTAAAAAAGGTGTATTGCCCGCATCAAAATCTGCGCTCATCAAGAGGGTCCATGGGTGGGTGGACCCCCCCAAAATAGGTATTTGCTCTCTTCTCTGAAACTATGCACACATTTTTGATGAAACCTGACCACAACCTTCATCACTCCTAATGTATCAAAGTTTGTTCACTGCATTAAAAAAAATAAGAATAAAAATAAGATCAGGGTCTGAGGGGGTCTTGAATGACTGTTGCTCCTCATCCAGGTTAGCTTCAGAATGTGTGGTTCTATTTTTTAAAAGATATTATAACATGGGCTTCCCTTGAGGTATGAGACTCAAACTGCGGCTGCCACAGTGTAGAGTGACAGTGCGGGTACTTTTGCCGTGTATCACCATGGCTTGCAAACAAACATCCAAGCAGCTTGTGGAGTGCTCGCCAAGGGGCTTAAGCCCTCAAGTAAGCACCCCCAATGGTTGATAACGAATGGCAGGCTTGGCAAATGATCGCCGATTGGTCTAATTAAACACCACCTGGAGTGTCAAACAATGTGTGAATTGGACAAATGAACACTTCTTTCTTTTTGTTTTAGCAGTTGGTGCTAAAGTGCTAAAGTGAGGGGGAGAGAGTGGTAATTGACTTTCGCAGCTCACTGCCGCTAAAATCAATTCCACAGGTTGAATTTTGAAATTCGGCTCAGGTTAAGCGATTCAAGAGCTTATCGCATGTGCCAAAATGAAATAAAGCCATGAACACTGGCTTCTCCGGCGTTTATAAGTATTGCGATGTATCCAGCGACCCATAGGTATAAAGATGAGGTATTCGATGATATTGCTGCGAATTCGCGCCCGCCGGCGTGCGAACAGCCACGTAACTCGAATCGCGGCACGTCGCCCACCGGACGGACAATTCTGTCGTGACCCTCTCGGACTAACGCCGGGAGCTAGTCACGGGTGGGCCTTTCGGCCTCACCACGATCCTGCCAATCGGCCCCCCGCGTGGAATAAGGTTGTTCGCCACACTCGACCTACCTAAGTACCCACGCGGAGGGTAGACCGGGCGATCGCACCTCGCCGCAGATCGACTCCGGACACGGGCCACTTAAGCGACCCGTTCTGTACTATCGGGATAACCGAGCGGTGTTATCGTCGGCCTCGACAATTCCGATTAATTATCGGGCGTATTAAGCCCACTACCAACCCTTTACGTGAAGCAAGATGGAGATTCAATTTAAGAAAAGACGAAGCGAAACGGGAAAACAGATCAACATAATGCACATTTATTCCGCGGCACACGGAGAGCACACATATACAATTAAACGGAATGCACCTACAGCAATTGCAACAAAAGAAACACAACAATGCAGATATACAACCGACTACGCGTGCACACGGCAACACTTACACAGTTTTACTTTACAGACGGCGCCAACAACACATTTACTCAAAAGCAAAAGAAAAGGGCCACCCTCAAAGACAAGGGGGCAGACGGGCCTGTGGGCCAATATTTGCGCGGGACCTGAAAGAGCGGTCAGGTCCGCGAGACCGGGTGGATCCTACCCGTGTCTTGTGATGAGCCGCAAATGTGGCGGCGCGGCGGCGCCCCGACTCCGCGCTCCTTCGCGGGTTTCGTTGGCACTGCTTGGAGTGGGGTGGGAACGGGAACCCCCCTTTTCGCACTATCTCAGAGCGGGGGGAAAAAAGGGGGGAATTGTTGATGCTCTGGGGAAAGAGGATAGCTGGCTTGCTTGGGTCCCGCGACGAGCTACTCCACTGTAAGCTCGTCGCCGACCGCCGTCTTCCTTGCCTTGGACCCGAGCTATTCGATCTCTTCCCCAATTCTCCTCAGCCGACTGCAGCAAACCACCTGTACGCCCTCGCCTCCCGACTCCCTCCCCGCTCCTCCAAGGCTGACTCTGCGCTCAAACCGACTCGACCGCGCTCCAGGCTCCAGGCTTCCTTTCTCTGCAGCTCCCCGACAGACTCCGAACCCCGACAGACTTCGGGCTCCACTTGGCTCTCCGAACCCTCCAGACTCACGGCTCCACAGACTGCTAAAATTCACCCCGTGCTCGGCGCTTTATAGGCCGGCAGGAGAACCCATATGCAAATTTCTGGATCAGAACGAGCTTGGGGGTGGAGCCACGCTCGCCCATTGGACGGAGGAAAAGGGGCGTGAGTCTCCCCTGATCCTAAAATTTGCATATCTCGATTCTACACCGACGCGCCTGGAGGCGGGGCCAAACCGCCCCGCGCTTGCTGATTGGACGGATCAGAAGTGGGCGTGTCGCATTCCTGATCCGAATTCTCCTCGGAAAGGCCGCATTTTGCACCCACGGCTCGGCGCGCATCTTTCACGAGCCCAGGACAGCCCGATGCTCGGTGCTCACAAGTGGTGAGGGAATGGCCGCAGAAGGAGAGGTGAAGGTGTTGGAGGGTTTAAGGTGGTGGCCCATGGCCATGGCGACGTTTGGAATGGCGGTGATGCGATGTTTGCGGGGGCGAGTTGTGAAGGTAAAGGTCGTGGCTGTTGGCGTTGTTGTTGTTTTGAAGCGGAGTTGCGGTTGGTGGTTGTTGTGTGATGGCGATTGAGACGTGGTTGGTTCAAAATAAAGATAGAACAGAAAAACGGCTATCTCAAAGGGTCGCAGCCCGAATGAATCACATTTATTCCCTCTAAACAACGGGTTTGGGGCTAACTACACATGTACTTACAGAGATATCTCACCTACGGGGCCTGAATGGTGGTTTGCGAATTTCCTCAACCGCAACAATATTAATGAAGAAAAAGAAAAAAATCGAGCGTTTTATTGTTAAGAAACCGTTGCGCCTGCTTGAAGTAAAGGCATTATTGAGCAGGCTCAAAAAATGGTGAATTAAGATCCAGGTGAGCACAGAGGGCTGATACAGGGATTGACCAAGGATGAAGTTTTATAAAGGATATAATTAAATAAGGGTGTTAATTATCTTCAAAATGGGAGTTTTAATTAACCCAAAACACCCAATTTTCACTCCTGCACTTCCTTGGAGTTTTCTTAGTATATTTGCAAAGTTTCAGGCTGCTCGGTTTCATGGTTTTGGAGTTGTGGAAGAGAGACACACACTGACGGACCGACTGACACTTATTATAGACTAGCAAATACAATCCGTCGCTTCGCTGATGGGGACAATAAAGGTGGGGGAGGGGGAGGGGAGAGGGTGAGGGAGAGGGAGAGGGAGAGGGCAGGTGTAAGGTGAGAGGGGGGAGGAGAAGCAGAGAAGATGAGGAAGGGGGTCCTTAGAAATTTTCTCCGTCCTTAGAAACTCGTTTTCTGACAAGGACAATAGAGTGTGCTTTTTATTATTCGTGCATTTTTAATAAATCCAATGCACGGTTTAGACTTTAGAACAATACATTGGTTCCCGGTATATCCAATCTGGACACCCATTGACCACCAAACTACAACAATGCTAAATTAAAGGTACAAAATGATCCACGTTTACAATTAAATAACTTTATCTACACGCTATACACGAAGAAATTTTATTCAAAGTTATCCGATACGGTAGTTGAAGTAAATTGAATGAAAAGTAGGCTCTGGAATCCTATGGTAAGGCTAGCGAGTACGGAGGACAACAGAGAACGGTGGATCCAGGAAAGGTGCCGTGATCAAGCGGTTCGGACAAGACGAGACACCAAACTCCTTTTCGGCACAACGGTTTCGTCAAGCAAGGCAAAGATGGCGGCAACCAACTCGCTCACACGAGCCACCAGCAAGAAGCCTGAAGCCCCCTCCCTTTCTGGTGTGAAATTATAAGAAAAAAAAAGGTCAGAATTTCAGGCTCGCACTACACTAACATGGCATCAACAGATTGCAAGAAAAAAACATTCACAAGCAAAGCAGTAAAATGTTCACAGATATAAGCAGAGCATCAAAAACTTTCTAACATTGACATTTATGGCCAAGACCAACAATAGTGATGTGCAAGTTTCTAAAGACCTTTCTTTAAGAACCGAGACCATAGCAAGTTGTTAGTCTGAATCGGACTTCAGTTGGTTTTCTTTTTCAGATGAAAACTTAATTTTATGAATTCACAATTGCCATATTTATAAATCTAAGACATTCTGCCCTTTGACTCAAAATCTGCATTAAAAGGGTGATGCCATGATGGGACACCTGAGACAGACTCTGCGTATCGGCAACGTAGTTTACCACAATGAAAAGCAATACCAGAAAATATTACGACAAACTACAATTGGGGGCTGTACAGGGTTCAGCAACCCTTGGAACAAGGATTACAATATCAATACGTAATAGCCACGCCAAAAATGTCAACGCATCCCAACTTGATCCTTGAAACATAATCCTAATAAAATAAGGGCATTATTGAAAATGTCACAACAATCACCAAAATTAATCAATTAAATAAATAATTAATACTTCCCTGCATAATCACATTTAATAGCTCCAGTATATTTCTATACTCTAAAATGAGCCGTGCGTGTGTGCGTGTGAGTTTCACCCATTGGTTGGAAAGTTCACCTGACCACCCACAATTTCTACACTACAGCCACCAATTTAGTAACACTTGAGAATGACGCTTTATGACCCTTTCCCTCAAGCAGAGCTTATACTGCGGAGGGTATGCAGGTTTGCTAATATGAGGCCCCACGAGGAGGAGTGATGCAAGCAACATTTTTTAATGATATGATGATGATAGGCTTGGATGATAGGGTAAGGGTTAAAATAGTGCTATATGGCATTAACTCCAAAATGGCCGATGTGTCCCTTACATCACTCCTCCTCGCGGCGCCTCATATGTTCTCTTTAAATTGTGACAGGTTTCTATGAAGTCGGTGATAGCATGATCGGGGAGCAGAAAGCGTTACATATTCTGCTGTTTTGACATGGGAATGCCCGTTTACCTTTATGAATGAGGAGGGTGAGAGTAAAGATGGTAGTGTTGAAAGGTGGGGGGTGGGGGAAGGAGGAGGGGGGGTGCATTTTGTAAGGATGATGGCACAGATTTTACATTTTGCTGACAGCGCGATGCCTCAGAGTACAGTCGATAAATGCACGATTCAAAGGATGTAGGGTTATATTACAAAATAATAATAAAATTAATCAGTGTCACCTTGCACCACTAACAATATCTCCAACACAAACCCGCAGAATTCCATATACCAGCGTTCTTGGTATGCCATTCCCGGTTCGTCATGGCGCAGTAGGTGAAGCAGAACGCCCATTCTGAGTATTATCGTCGAACATGTAATGAATGGCTTTTAGTTTAATAACCGTGTGACCCAGTCACCACGGATGTCCCATGGAGCAGTCACCACCAATGTGCTGTACTGCGGCAGTTTCCAATGGAACTCGATGTGGTTTAAGACACCCAGAATAATGTTAAGAGAATCGTTTCTGGGCACACCGCACATAAGTACTGCGCATTTGAAAGCACTCCCGGAAAAAGAAAAAAAAACCGCTTTGATTTTAATCCTGAAATGATCATTTGTTGAAGAGTTGTGGGATGTAGTTTCATTGATCACTGCACACCATTAGCCGTCGTGTGCAGCCTGTGGCTTCTGCCTGCATCATTTTGGGGTCAATGACAATTAAATTACAATTACGCCCCAGTACAAATTTTTCAATTACAATTACATTGCAATTATAAATTTTCAGTTACAATCAAATACAATTATGCTCGCAAAAAATTTCAATTACATTTCTCGTCCATGAGACATCACCAAGTACTCTGTCTTGCATGCATGCTGTCTCTCTGTCTGTGTCTCGTTTGCATGTTGTTTAATGCATATCTCGGTAGCGACCCCCTCGAAACCTGTAGTCTGTGGTTCCCCAGTTAAGAACGGGTTAAAGATTGTTAATAAAAACATTGTCGTGAATGTTTTGCTTGTGTCGTGTTCCCCGATGTTCCCCAATAAATCTGGTTGGTTCGTATGAAGTTTCCGCGATGGATTAATTTGTGTCGCGTCGAGGAACGATCCGTTCGATTGGCATATAAAACCAAAATGGTTACAGACTGGCAGAAAACGCTCGGCATCTGACACAACCAGTCTGTAACTGGGGTTCTATTTCCCCAACTGGTAAGGTACAAGGATTACGTTGGTATCGCGATTGAAGACGATTTGTTAGGTAATGATCCTAACAAATGTTAGGTAATTACCTAATGTTAGGTAATTAGGTAGGTGGTGGCGGAGGTAATGATCCTCTCCATGGAAAAGGATTTGCCATCTTCCCAGTCCTAAGAAAACCATATATATATATATATATATATATATATATATATATATATATATATATATATATATATATATATATATATATAGTTTTAAATAAACTTATAAACCCATGATGATCAGCGATACATGCGTGGTTTCAGAACTCCCGCATCAACAATTCCCACTTGTCATTCACAATTGTTTGTTAATATTGATAATAAATACAGAGATAAGATATTACAGCAAGATACAACTACAAGGTATATGATAATAATCGAAGCAGCCTAGTTACTGACCTCCATCCATAAACTTATTTACAATTAACATGGTGCCCTGGTGCCCTGGTGCCATGCCCATGTTGAAACTGCAGCTTCGTCGCTCCAATTCAAACGCTTGTGGTTCTGACATCCTCTCCGCAGGGACACGTAATATGGCGACGATACAGGAACACGACTTCCCATTCCTCTCGAAGGCACAGCGGGATATTCAACGTCAACCGCTGGCAGCCGAGACAGCCGGCTTAAAGACGCTCTCCTCCCCTACAATCGGATAACGCGATCCGTCGACTCCACCGGCTCGTCTCGCATTGCGCAGCCGGTTGTTATCTTCACCTGATCGTTTTAACGGTGGAGAGATCACACACACACACACACACACACACACACACACACACACACACACACACCTCAAACGTTTTGAATGTTCTACCTGCGCCCCGCACCATGTACACGAATACACACCTGTCCACACAGGTAAACACACCTGTCTGAACAGTCCATTTCCCGGGACTGCAAAGCATCAAGCTTGATGAAGCTTCACGATCGGGGATCGCGAACTTCAACCAAAGACTCATTAATGGACTTACTTGAACGTTCGGAGTTCTGCGTCCACGTTGCCCATTGTCCAAACGAAATGAGTTCAAGGAGACGCGTGACGAGGTGCGACTGGTTCTGATTGGTCCACGAGTCCTGGAAGGGACCCAAGTGACCGTGGAAAGGTAAAACGCACGGATCGACAAGGTGCTCGCCTTGGCAGCTCGCCCACGATCGAGCTCAGCATCGTGGTGACCGATTTGACTCCGCCCAACCTGGGAAACTGGCAAAATGTTGGTCTTCTTCTTCTTCTTCCCCTGACCACCCCGGGAAACGAGCACATTGTTGGTCTCTTCTTCTTCTTCCTTGCGTTTTCAGCGCCGTGAGGATCTATATATGCCACACGGCCAAACTCGGGATGGTTCTGGTTTAAAAAGTCGAAGATGAGCGGCAGATCAGACGTTCCAAGCCCAAGCCTCTGATATCGTGTGGAAGAGACGCACTCTGGGTTCATCATGGAGGGGACATTTTAAAAGCACGTGCTGCGAATCTTCAGGTTCCCTACACACGTCGCAAGTCCAGGATGAATGGAACCCGATCCTGTGGAGATAACAATTGAGATGACTGTGCCCTAATTTAAACCTGAGAGCGACCTGGTCTTTGCAGGAGAGCAGGGGGAGCCACCACCACGTTCAGCCTGTAAACTGTAACTAAACCTTCCCTTATTGTTGGAAGGAACAAATGGAGAAGAACACAGGGGGCGATAAAGGAGTTAAGAGCCGCCAAGGAGGAGACAACAAGAGAGAGATGACGGCAATTAAAAACGAATGTAAAATGGCGCACGAGGAACTGACGAAGAGAGTGGAGGAGGTGACACAGACGATGGGAAATAGAAACAACGAAGGCGACGTTAGAGGGGGAAACACAAGGGGCGCATCGGGAATTAACGACGGTTAAAGAGGAGGTGGATGAGGTAAAAATCGAGATTATTGAAATTAAAGCAAAACAAGTCTGGAGACGACGATGGTTGACGAGCGGTATTTGACGATGTAGATTGTTTCAGAAGTCAAGGATGAGACAATGTGATAATGTTTGACCAAGTTATAAAAATGATCAACATGATGTGGTACGAGTGACACGTTATTAGCTGCAAAATGTCGAAAACCCGGTTTCGTTCAACAACTTTCAAAATTTGACCTTTGCATAACCTTTAAAGGTCCCAAAACAATGTTGTGGACATTAAATTAAGGAAACAGGATACGTGCTGTAGCTTATTGGAGTATTGTAATTACAATTACATTTGTAATTGTAAAATTTGTAGTGGGGCGTAATTGTAATTTAATTGCAATTGAAATTTTCCAAAGTTTTGTAATTGTAATTTAATTGTAATTGAGGATGTAATTGTAATTGAAAATTGTAATTGACCCCAACCCTGCACAGCCATGCCCCCAAAATGATGCAGGCAGAAGCCACAGGCTGCACACGACGGCTAATGGTGCGCAGTGATCAATGAAACTACATCCCACAACTCTTCAACAGTTCGTCGAAGAAGGTCGAAAACCCGGTTCGATTCCCACAACTTTGAAAATTTGACCTTTGAGAACTTTAAAGGTCAAAGGTCAAGGATTATGACCTTTGGTGCAAAACTTCCTCTGGAACATTCCAGGAACAATATAACGTCATATGGGCTGTATAGCATTTCGCACTCCTCGGATTATCCATACTTTGATGAAATCAGCGTAAAAACAAACTTGAAGGGGGCGCCACGGGCAAGGTGTTCGAGATAGAGCAAAATGGTTTCAAGACTTTCGGTGGGGAATGACCTCAAGATTATGCATAAAAAATATTGTCATCCCCGCTCTCAAAGTTTGGGCGGTCGTATGATTTTTATGTCAAAATTCGCAACTTTCTAAGTTCGTGACCTTGACCTTGGGACGAAAATGAAAAATCGAGCTCCATGGGGCTATGCAGGTGCCATTGGGCTAACCAAATATGGAAACCCCTGTCAGATTCGACAAAACCCCTAGGAGAAGATGCAAATTGAAATCGACTACCCCCTAAAAACACGTTTTTTGGGCGTGGCTCCGCCCATAATGGGCGCAGCACGCCCATTCTCAGGAAAACACATCAAAATCATGATATAAACCTCCCACCAAAATTTTATCAGGATCGGATCAAAACCCATGGAGCTATGTTCGGGACAGACAAACAGACAAGACACCAATAACGAATATAGTGGTCACTTATTTTTTCGTGAACCAATTAGACAGGTACCTTGAAGTTATGGAGATAGACGGGTAAAGGGATGTTGACAGGACTTTTAGGTAGTTTGAGCATTGATGGGTGATTGTGTGCATGTATAACGGAGTGCTGTTGGTGGGGGTTTCATCAAGGGGTGTTGTGTGTTTGATGTATGTTTTTAACCAAGCCCATGCCCCCTCCCCTGAGGGAAGAAGAAAAAGAAAGAGAATTTTTTTTTTTACAAAAACAATTTTTTTTATTTTTTTATTTTTTTTGCATTTTCTTCCTTGGATCTTGTGTAGATGTGTTGGTGTGGTGTTCACGCAGGCATGATTGGCTGAATAGCCTCCACCTGTGTTAGATTTCCTTGTATTGGCGTTCACGGTTGATTAGCGACATACAGTGTCACAAAGTTATTCGTGTGTGACGGCCTGTGATTCCAGAGAGTCTGGTGGGAACCCGAGGTAGCTTCCACCCTCGTGGTCTTCGAGCCCCAACCCCCGGGTCCGCAACTCTATATACTCTATATACAGTACACACATACATATATTATACACATACATATATATACACTGATGAGCCAAAACATTATGACCACCTGCCTAATATACTGTTGGTCCACCGTGTACTCGCCAAAACAGCACTGAGGCATGGACTCTACAAGACCCCTGAAGGTGTCCTGTGGTATCTGACACCAAAACATTAGCAGCAGATCCTTCAAGTACTGTAAGTTGCGAGGTGGAGCCGCCGTGGATCAGACTTGTCAGTCCAGCAGATCCCACAGATGCTCAATCGGATTGAGATCGGGAGAATTTGGAGGCCAGGGCAACACCGTGAACACTTCGTCATGTTCCTCAAACCATTCCCGAACAATGTGTGCAGTGTGGCAGGGCGCATTACCCTGCTGAAAGAGGCCACTGTCATATATACATATATATATATATATATATATATATATATATATATATATATATATATATATATATATACATATAAAAAAATATATGTATATATACACACACACACATACAAGGACATCGTGGGAACTTTGACATGTCAACAGATGAGCAGACGAGTAATGTCCATTCGAGGGATGGCGCACCTTGTGACGTAACAACTCACCTGCGAAGCACCAATCAAACAGTGTATAGTCGGGTCCGTAATGGAACTCATCCTAGACATCTTCACGATAAGTGCATTACCTCTGTATCTGCCTCATCTTGGATCAGCTTCGTGAGCAGTAAAAACGTAAAATCCACAATGACCCCAATATGCGTGTGTAACCCGTATGTTCGTTTAATTCAAGACATCAAATGCAGTGCATATTTAAGCTGACTTTCCATCTTGTTATCCTTATAAACGAGAGATCAAATTGCTTCATGTGGGATGAACGATGAAGAAAGTCTAAATTTTTCACCCGAAGCAACCGGCTGCAGGCACAGCTTATACATTTACAACACAATCAGTGTATCTGAGCAAAAGCGCATGTGTGATTCTTATTTGTAAGAATAACTTCATTGCGAGTGCAAGTTTTCCAAATGGCCATGAAAACAGGATTCACACTCAAAATTTTGATTTGTCATTACACAACAATAAGCAAAAGCCTTCCTCTCTCCCATATATCCCTAACATTCCACTTCCTCTTTTCTTCCAAACCAAGGTGTCATCTCTTTCCTATCCCTATCCCTATCCCTTCTCTGTCTTCTGCAAATTGTTTTTTATTTTCCTCACCTTACTCTCCCAACGACCCCTCACTTGAGTAGGCAATATGTAGATGACCCACGAAACATATTGCATGCACCGGGTTCAATCATTGATATGAGAAAAACACTTGCGATTGTTTCCAAGATAGTGGGACCCCATTGACGTGTGTATCAAGATATCGTTCGTTTGTTGTGCTCAGAAGGTATTTGAAGCTATGGAACATCCACAGCGAAACAAACAAAGAAAAGGAAACATTAAAACATTCGCCAAATACAAATGAATGCGTGCATGCAGGTGACGAGTTTCATCACATCAAAATTATCCACTTTCGTGTAAAACTTCCAAAAATAAAAATCATTGCAACAAAGCAACTATGAAGAAACACATCAGAACCAAACTCTGGATTCAATTAAATTAAACATGGAGTGGTAACATGTTGTAGCCTTCCAAGCAAAACCCAAATGGAAATGGGTTCTTCAAACTATCGGAGGGCCTCGTTGCATCTTCAGAGAAAAAGAAACCCAGAAGAAAACCAAAGCAGACTATGTTGACACTCACAAACATGAGGACAAAGCAGTATCTGTGAACCAATGAACATTTATGTTTCATTCTTCAGAGTGGATTTTATCCTAAAACAACCACCAGATCTGCTTACCAATTTTCCTTAACGTTGGTTCACAATTAAGCCAATAGGATGTCCAGATTGTGGGAAGAAATAGTAGATGATGGTGAGGCACATGGTCAGAAAAGAGACAAAGCAAGGAACAGATGGACAAGATTGGAGAGAGTGAAAAATATTGTGAGTTGAAGGACATGACATGAAAAGGTGTTGATCTGATAGCTTGAAGGTCTGCAGGGAAGAGAAGGATTGGACCGAAAGTCAGAAAAAAGGAGAGGACAAGAGGACAAAGGAGTAGAGGTGAGCAGGGAGCTTGAGCTTTGCGTAGAAATAAGTCGAAATTTCCCTTTGTGTCTTCAGTTGAAGAACAAAAGATAACTGAACACTCAAAACCATTTGAAATATTAAAGTGTGAGCATTTTTGGCACTGAAAATGATGCAGAGCTGCTTCAACGGATAATAGTAATCGGTGTGTGCACCATGATGTAAACGTGTAGTGTTTTCCCACATTGACAGTGCATTGCTACGTGTGGTGGTGGAGGTTCCTTAACCTCACGGGGCTTGTCGGGGTATCGTAGTGGTGTTTCCATCGGCAAATTGACGACTCGGTGGTGCCCAGGGCAAAATCAGAGAAAAATACAAAATAAAAATCTGAAAAGCATCATTACATCACAGGTGCTTTATTACAAGGCTCATTCCAGATCATGCAGAACTTGGAGAGTGTGCGGTGCACGTGACGTCTTGTGTGGGCTCATCCTGAAAGTGCCTCAAAGGGATTCAGCTTTCAACTGGGCAATTCTTCGTAATACGACTTGTAAGCAGAGAAGAACCCTTATCGCCTCACAAATGTCACGAATTTTCCACTGGCCTGCCACGAGCTTTTATTTTCCGAACGCCGCAGCTTATCGGTGCCCGACCTCTTATCCACAAACACGGTTCCTTCAGCTACAATGCCATTGAAATGGCGTGTTAAGTGCAACTTTATTTTTCTCTCCACAAAAGCGAGGCTCATGGAAGAGCAGGGCAAAAATTGGAAACATCCAGCAAGAGGAACATTTACAGGAAAGGAAGAGAGAGAAAGAGAGAGAGAAAGGGAAAGAGAAAGATAAAGAGAAAGAGACAGACAGAAAGACAGATAAACTGAAGGGCAGCAAACACTGAAATAAGGAAGTAAGAAGGGTTAATGTTTGTAATAAATATCATGGGTCAGGATGGGGGATGACACGAGGAGGCGGTGCACTGCCTTCTTGAAGCCAGGAGGGAAGAATCAGAAAGAACGGAACGGCCTCTGGAATAAAAATGTTTTTTTTTTAAGTTGTGTTTTCCTGCATTCTCAAGATGAGCACAGAAATGACATGGCTGTTAAGTATTTCGGTGTGATGGAACCTATACGTGGCAGCGGAATTTATCCTCGAGTTGACTGCAGCCTCGCAGAGCTTGAAGCTTCAAGGATAATCATCAGGAACATTCACAATGTCCCACAGTCTTTCAGGTAAGAGGCCATGTACATATTACAGACTTTAGGGGAGGGGAAATCATCATTACTGCAAGGAGGTTTTTTTCACCCCATTTCAAAAGTATCATTCCATTCCAATTGGAAATGTTGAAGTTCACCGAACACCCGTTTGCCGCCGAATCCAAGAGCGATAGCGTGACACACGGGTGTATACGCCAGGCATGTCTGCTACACCGCAACCGTATCCCCAAGAGGTGATGCCATAAACTGACCAACGACCGGGCTTGGAAGGGCAGGCAAGTGGACCCCCGCTGTCACCTTGGCAGCTGTCAGCTCTTACGGAACCAGCGATGTTTCCTGCACACATCATGCAGCTTCCACGAAAATGTGAGCCATAGCGGGCCCGACAGAGTCGAGCTGACAGCAGGGGGACGGTTGCTTCCTGAAGGGTCCTCGAGTATGCTCGGCCTATGGATGTTAAGGAGACAACTCTTCAGGCTCCAGTTTTGCTAACAACCAGGAATCATATTTATTTATTCAAACAGAAGAAATGAGAGGCAGGATAACCTCACACCAACCTTTTAAGTATCTGTTACTGGGTTTGATCTCTGTGGTGGGTCAATTCTGACTTAAATTGCCATCTTTAGTGCAGTGCTAGCATGTTCAGTGTGTTGTGGATAATTATCTCTTGGTATAACATTAAGCCGTTTTTCACATATACTTAACCAGCAATCTCTTGTGGACATTAAACATCCCACAGTATTTTTTGGAAGTATAGCCTTTTGAGCCAGCACCCCAAGTAATTTACGAGGTCAACCACTCATGGTTTAACAGGACTTCTCCTGGTCGGTAGTCTTTTTTATAGAGAGTCAAAGCTCGTGGAGGAGCTAGAACATAGAACGGATCAGGACGCAACAGACCAAAATGAACAGCAGAAGGAGAGAGGGGGAAACACACAACAGCAGGATTGAGTGACAAAATGGGGAGAGACTTTGAAGATAAGGCCTAAGTCACATTTGCTCTATGGAGAGGATACGGCGGCCGTACGCCCTCTGAATTGACAGAAACGTGCGGCAGCCGCAGAGTTTCTGCGGTGGCCTCAGGGTGGCCCTACGCCGTTTGGCTATATTTTATAGGCCGTAGGGGTCGCCGTGGAATTATAGCGCGGAGTTATAACTTTTTTCATTTCTACGTTCGCCGTAGCAATTCGACAAGCCAAAACAAAAGAACTGGTAAAAAAAAAAAAGAACCCACTCGTTACCGTCCTTCTGGCCGCACGTTCGCCTTAGGTCCCCCCTGTGGTCCCCCTGCGGTCGCCTTGCGGGCACCTTGCGTCTGCCTTGAAAATTATATGGCCACCGCAGGAACGCCCTAAGGTCACCGTGTGACATCAAATCAAAGACCGTACGGCACCCCCACGTTTTGGTCTCCACAATTTATAAATACGCCATGCAGCTCCCCGAAAAATAAAAACACATGTGACTGCTACATTGTGTGACCGTGGAAATACTGCGGCCGCCCTATAATTGCTGGTGGCCGTAGATTTTTTAGACCCCACGGCCGCTATGGCAAATGTGACTTAGGCCTAAGGGATGTGAGGTACAATGAGGACTAGGGGAGGACATTGGGGTGGACAAGATGGATGCAGAAGCAAACTCTCAGGAAGGGGAAATAAGAAAGTTGGAATGAGGTGGGCTTAGGGGAGATTAATGGGGGTAGAAAAGATCATGGTTTTAGATGGGGGATGATCTGAGATGGTGGTGAACAGCTGTCTGGAAAACCTGGAGGGAAGAGTGAGATTGAAGATAATGTGGGAGCCTTGACTATTATTCATAACTGGCTGGCCAGGCCTGATGTTCAACTGCAAGTTTGAGGATGGAAAATAAACGGCTCAATCTATTTAGGTGACGGGAATTTCAAATATATTCAAAGGGGTGCCGGCGAACCCGCCTACTCTTTGTGAAGGACACCATGGGATCTTTAATGTCCAACAATTAATGCTGGCAGACGGGACACCCAACTTGATGCCCTGTCTGTGAAACAGGAGGGTCACAATTTATAGCTTCAAATGCAAACTTGACAGCCCAGAGGTGAATGCGTATAATCTGTAGGTATCATGCGAGCCCTTTTATTGTCAAAGCAATAGTTGTCAATTTTTTTTAATTTTAATTATAAAAAGAACGATGCAAGTCCTCTTCGAGACACAGCTCCCACAGCACCTTAAAACAGGACATATAGATTTTACATTTAAATAACTAAATAAATCACTAAATAAAGATTGGAGAAAGGTAAAATGTAATTATAAAAAAATAAATAATTCAGGGTGGTATGTTGGCTGGCAGCAGTGATGGTATAGTGTATAAACATAAATAATCCAAGGTGGTATGAAAGTAGTGGAGATAGTAAAGTGTATATAAATAAATAAATAATGCAACGACGTTGTGTGTTGGTAACAGAGATGGTAAAGTGTATAAAAATAAACAAGTTCCCAAAAGCATATACAGTACAGTCCTGTACTATTCCGTCCTGTAATATGTTTTTTAATTGTTAAAATTCTGGAATAAAATCGTGTGTCCCTTGACTTTTGGCTCAGCTCCTAAAAATAATTTGACTTGCCTCATGTCCAGATATTATTGCATATATGTGCCGAATATGAAAGTGATGCGTGGAGTCATTTTCGAATAGAGGTTCCGGACAGACATCCAGACAGATGGATGGACATATGGACAGGCTGACAGGACTCAAAATGCAAGCCTCCAGTCTGGTTTACGCCTGGTTAGGGGTTGAAATCAAATATGGGAACAGAGGAAAAGGATGGTGAAAAAGAGGGGTGGGAGGAGAGCTGGTGATAGGAAAGAGAAAAGGTGTGAGAGGAGAGAAGGGAATGACCATGTGAAGGGCATTGGGGGGGGGGCAAGATACGAGCTGTTTCCACGACAGGAGAGGAGTGGGGAATCGGGGGTGCATCGAAAAATCTGCCATTTTTGTGAATGTAATATGTACAAGGGAGTTCTGTGATTGGCCCCAAATATGAAATCAACAGTAGTGACTTGCTCTGTAAGTTTTGTGATGGCATCACCTGTGTCTCCCCATCCTGTAATGTAGCAAGAATGTGGTCGTCGGGAAGCACGGCCTCGAGGTGGTAAACAAGCAGGTGATACATGTGTCCCAAAGTACACACAAGACTCTTCACCTGCAGAGGATAAAAATCATTTCACATGACTGTTTATCAACGAGTAAACATTTCACTTGACTATTGCTATCAAAGCTTTGTAAAGGTATTTCCCATACCAAGATGTTTTCTGTTGACGTTCAAGATAGTTACCCAAGAGCTACAAGGACATGGCACTGCATCCGTAAATGCCATTGTAATCCAGTCGGTTCTTTGCATCACCCGATTTGACAAAATAGTTTGGACGATTGGACATTGCAACTCAAACACTGTGTTAAGCCAAAATCTTTCCTTGGCACCCTTAAACTTCTCTCGTCAGAACAAAGCAATAAGTATTGCTCTCCACTCTATGCAGATGCTCCTGCAGCTCACTTTTCACTTATAAATGTGCCAGAAGTTAATGCTTTGGGTTCCAGTTGCATTTACACTCAAGAAGCCAAGGTGTAGGTCCACTCTTTCCAAAATGTAGAAAAGTTTGTGACCTTTTGGTCTTCTGCTCTTGTAGAATGCCATTGACCGGGTTTGGAAGGGCAGGCAAGAGGGGTGGCCGACACTCTCCACCCAGCTGTTTCCATCCTCAAACCTTAATAGATTGAGCCGTTTATTTTCCATCCTCAAATTTGCAGCCCATCGGGCTGAGGTGGGCAGGCAGAGTTTTGGCAGGAGCTGCTTGCAGCCTATGTTGATCTCTGTAAAGTGTTCGATTCAGTGAATCGGGATGCCCTCTGGAGGATTCTTGGTCTTCGTGGGGTGCCACCAAAACTGATCGATCTGATGTCTGAACTCTACTTTGGTACTGAGAGTGCTGTGAAATGTGGTGGTACCATCTCTGACTTATTTCCAGTTGTTACTTGAGTTTGTCAGGGGTGTGTACTGGCCCCCACACTTTTCAGCACTTGTATGGACTGGATTATAGGGAGGATGTTGGAGAGATCAAGCTGCGGTGCATCGTTTGGGAATGTCAAGATCTCGGACCTTGATTTCGCAGATGATGCAGTCATTTTTGCGGAGACTTTAGAAATCCTTTTGGGGGCCCTCGAGGTGCTGAATGAGGAGTCGGAGTCGCTGGGATTATGGATTTATTGGGTCAAAACTAAGATCCAGGCTTTCAATGACATCTTGGATGCTGCTGTCCTGTCTGTGTCTGTTTGTGGTGAGGATGTTGAGGTCGTGGAGAGATTAACTTACCTTGGCAGTGATATTCATGTCTCTGATGGCTGTGAGTTTGAGGTCAATAGACGTCTGGGTCGGGCCTGGGGAGTCATGGATTCACTGGATCATGGGGTGTGGCGCTGCGGGTTCCTGTGCGGGAGGACGAAAGTCCGACTCTTCAGGTCCTTGGTGCTTCCAGTCTTGCACTATGGATGCAAGACTTGGACTCTGACCAAGGATCTGAGACGGAGACTTAATTCCTTTGGTACCAGGTCTCTTCAGAGAATCCTTGGTTATCGCTGGTCGGATTTTGTGTCCAACGAGCGGTTGCTGAGAGAGATTCGGATGAGATGTGTTACCTGCATAGTCCGTGAGCGTCAGCTGCGGCTGTATGGACATGTGGCTCGTTTTCCTGACGCTGATCCTGCTCACCAGATTCTCTCAGCGAGGGAGTCTCGTGAGTGGAAGAGGCCAATGGGCCGACCACGTGTCTCGTGATTGCAGCAGGTTGAGCGGCATCTCAAGGAGATGGGGATGGGCCTGGCATCTGCCTGGGGGATGGCCAGATGGAGGCCCCTGGAGTACCGGTGGAAAGTGGACGCAGCAACGCGCTGTTCTGGCACATGCTCCCATACCTGACCTGACCTGCTCTTGTACCTCTTATCCTCTGAGATTTCTGTCCACCTGTGAAATTGTCTCCTCATTATTGTTGTTGTTTATTTAAGCTCCTCCTTTTAAAAAATGTTGATCATTTTAGAAACAGACATAGGGTCTGGTAAACATTGTCTAAATCAACATATAAGCGACGCATATCTAATATCAAAATTAATTACTTTATGCTTATGCCAGACATTCATTCGAAGGAAATAACTGCTCCATTCAAAGCACTATTAACCCTTAGGAGCTATTTCTACTACATATAAGTATGTATATATATATATATATACATATATATATATATATATATATATATACACATATGTGTGTGTAGTTGTATACAAGCCGGTAGGTGGACATGGGTAGTGGACTACCCAATATAACCCGACGTGATGGGCCTGTTTGATGGGGAATGACCTGAGGATTAAGCACAAGAAAATTCATGATTCTTGCTTCAAGGGTTAATGCTGCAGATTGTTTTTTTGTTAAAATACCCCCACATTTAGAGGTTTTTCGGCCGTTGCTAGGCAACGGAGGGGTCCATAGCAACGGTTCTTTCTCACACATAACTAGGACATACCATGAACCTACCATACCAGTTTCATGTATATCTGACTCATAGTCTCTGAGATATAACGAACTTCGTTTTTTTATTGTTTTCGACCAGGGTTCATTCAAAGTCTATCTTCTCCGACAGTTTTCAAAGGATCCGGCTGGAAATGTTTGACAATATGGCTGAATGTACTGCCCACAGTCGCTCGTGGCCGGATTTTTGTTTTTCGAAAAAATAAAATTTTTAATGATTTTTTCTAAAATTTCAAAGTCCCGTTGCTAGGCAACGGTGGTGTCCATAGCAACGGCTCTCATTTGCACACAACTAGCTCATGGTATGAACCTACCAACCAAGTTTCATCGAAATCGCCATTGTATTAACTGAAATCGCCATTTTAAATACTGATAATAAGGGAAGAACAAATCTCAAATTTTTTTTTTCCGACTGCATCGGCTACCCAATATATTTTTAGGACAATTAATTTAGGATAATTTATGAACACAATTATGCTACTCACAATCACTTGAGATTATGAGATTGTGAATTGGACATTGTTTCGACTGTCACTTCACACTCGGCAGCATTTTAATGAGGTAATGAACAAATGATACGTAATGATGTAAGAACGCCCTTCTTTTTTCCTTTTTTTTTACAGGATCTAAGGCTCGTAATAGAGCTGCCCCACACACATCTCACACATTGACATACAGACGAATACACGAGACAAACACAGGACTGTTAGACGAGCTTGGAGGAAGTCCCGTCAACTTCCTGGGGCACTCTTGGTTCCAACAATTTCACAACAATGGTGCTGCCTTTCTCACTGCACTCAGCGAGGCATTTCCTGAGGAGTTTCCTTCTTGTTTAAAGAACGGGAAGAAAGATCAAGGGGAAGACAGAGTTTGGGGTTGGTGGGCAGAGAGAGGATGCAGTTGGGAGAGGAGGGGTTGAGGATTTGGGGTTGGGAGGAGGGGAATTGAAGGCTTGGGGTTTGGGAGGGGGGTTGAGGACTTGGGATTGGGAGGGTGGGGGTGTTGAAGACTTTGCGTTGTGAAGAGTTGAATGTGTAATACTGTATAATCATCAACCTTTTAAAACAGATGTCAATGATCATGGAAGAGGAGCCGGAAAACAAAGGGAGGGAAGGAGGAGGAGAAAAGACAAACAGGCAAACAGCATCAATGTGAGAAAATAAACCACAGGCTGATATGTTGGGGAGGCTTTGTGAGAATATAAAACATCATATCTGCATCATCATCAGCCCATTTAAGCTCGTGAAGGAGCCTCATTATCTGTATGAAATATAATTATATGTAACAAAATTTTCAGAACGGGATATCAAGCCAAAATTTCCAGTCGAGGCAGTTAAAGTCGTCAAGCATCTGGGTAGAGAAGTTCAGTACAGGGCCAGAATTATGGGCAGGCAGCCCAGGCCGGGCACCAGAGGGGGTGGGTTTGCAAGTTGCCATGCTTAGGGCGTGCCTGCTATGAAGCTATAACAACGAAATTTAATGCAGGAGGAGGCCCTTCAGCCCATCATCGACACCAACACCGAATTAAATACACCCCTCGAGCTAACGACCAAATTTGATTGTGGGTTTAGGAAGCGGAATGGGGATGAGAAAAGTGCGGCCAGCTCCGGGACATCACCAAGGTGTTAAAAATAAAATTAGCATTTTGGAGGGGGGGGGGTAGAGGGTGGGTGAAGACCACTGCCTACACTCACTACCCCTCACCACTGCCTGTTCTTGCTACCGCATCACCAATGACAGCCCTCAATACTCCCTCACCACTACCGATGATCGTTGCCTCACCACTGCCGACACTCTCCACCACCTCACCACTGCCTGCACTCGTCACCCCCTCACCACTGCCTGCACTCGCCACCCCCTCACCACTGCCGACATTCTCCACCACCTCACCACTGCCTGTGCTTGCAACCCCCTCACCACTGCCTGCACTTGCAACCCCCTCACCACTGCCTGCAATTTGGTCTTTTTCAGTAATGGCTTCTTTCCTGCCACCTGTCTAACCCTAACTAGCTTTATCAAGGGAACGGGATATTGTCGATTGATGAACTCTGACCCCCATCTTGTATATAGAGCCT
This sequence comes from Eptatretus burgeri, assembly GCA_024346535.1. NCBI lineage: Eukaryota > Metazoa > Chordata > Myxini > Myxiniformes > Myxinidae > Eptatretus > Eptatretus burgeri. The sequence goes on from BROF01001988.1 coordinate 195,043, forward strand.
TGGAGATCTTTCAAAGTCATTGGCGGATTTACAGTGATATCCCAAACCAGTTTCCTGCTTGCCCGGCTGCTGAGTTTGGATGGGTGACCTATCTGGGTAGAGTCTGCGTGGTACGATAAGTCTTACACTTCTGAATGATGATTTCACCATATTTCAGGGGACAATGAATGACTTTGAAATCTTATTATAACCCTCTCCTGAACAGTACTTCTCCACCACTTTATGTCTGACTTCTTTGGAAAGCTCCTTGGTCTTCATGTTTACCTTATTGGTTGACCAAGTGAGTTGCACCTTCAAACTCCTTGGATAAGTGGGGGAGCTTAATTTTTTTAACTTAAACCACTGATTACATACAGGTGAAACCTACTACACTTTTTTATAACCTTTCAAACAAATAATTTGCTCCTGAAGTGATTTAGTGTTAATTAGGTAAAGGGTTTGATAACTTTGGTCAGGTCAGGTCGTGGTTGACCTGCTACTGGTAACATGTAACCCAGTACTACCTGCCACATGGTCGAGTTGGTCGGCGACTAAACTGGCTTCCCCACTAGACCCATCTAGTGAGGAGGGTGAGTGGACTCCCGACGATATTAAAAACAAGAGCTGAAAAAGGACAGATAAGTTTATCCAGAGACACGTACAAGTAATAAATAAACGACACGGGCCGTTTCTTCGCTCTCACGTGCCCGTACGTGCGTGGCCCGGAAGTTCGCATATTATTCGCAGTTACGATTATTCACAATTTAATTTTAATACCCAATTATTCAATAAGCGCCAACGTATTTTACCTTTTCGCAATGTCGTGGCAAGGAAAAACAAAAAGAGAAGAGAAGAGAGAGAAAATTTTTTTACTTCCTGGTTCGGAGCATACCAGCATTCTGATGTTACCGAAATTTATGCACCGTCAAATATGAAAATGATCATAACTTGGGCCATTGTTTTTATCTATAAATGCGCATAAGAAATCGAGAAATTATTAGAATACACGAAGTCATCACTCTCCGGAAGCCCGTACGTTGCAACCCGTAATGGGGAACGTGGCTGTGCTTCCCTTCCCCATCGGCCACGCCCACGCAACAACGTGTCTTGTCATTGGTTTGGTAAATAAATGGCCATAACTTGGGAAGCACTTGTCCGATTAATATCAAACCTTGAAAAGGTACATCCTCAGGTCCCCAGCAATATATCTGGCAAGTTTCAATTAGATCGGACCAGTGGTTGTCGAGAAACAGCGGTCACACACACACACACACACACACACACACACACACACACACACACACACACACACACACACACACACACACACACACATTGCTGGAATTATAGATAGATGTATATGAAAGGGAAGAATACAATGAGAGATGTAAACCGTTTCCATAGACGATTGTCTCACCATAACCGACCAGCCGGATGAGAGCCACATCATGGCGATGATGTCGACGGGTGTAACCAGGATGGGAAATAATGCGTTGTACGTGCAATTCCTGTTCCTGCTCCTCCCGAACAAGCAGGTGATGGTCTCCGACCCGTACCATGTACTTCCACGGATCAGGCCCATAGCTATATCGGAGAAAAGTAATACAGCACCATAAACATGCCTTCGATAATTATCAGTGTATTTTGTTTTATTTTTTGTATACATTGTCGAGGCTCGTGGAAGAGCTAAAACTAGTACACAGAACAAACACAACAGGACAAAAGGAAAAGTAGAAGGAGGGAGGGGGGCACCAACAGCAGAGTTGACGGCCGAGATAGGGAGGAACTTCAAACAATGGGTGTGGGGAGAAATGGGGGGGGGGCAGGAGATGATGCATGGGTAGAATAAGATGGACACAGAAGGAAACTCTCAGGAGGGAGAACTGGAAATTTTGAAGGAGGAGCGAATGGGGTGGGGTTTGGAGGGGGGGGGTTAAGAGGGTAGAAAATATAATGGCTTTGGATTGCGAATGATCTGAGATGGTGGTGAAGAGCTGTCTTGAAGTCCTGGAGGGAAGAATGAGATTGAAGAGAATGTGGAAGTTGGTTCCACAGGTGGGAAAAAAGAGGAACGAATGAGTGGAGGTCAAAAGTGATCCTGGATTTGGTAATTTCCCCCAGAAGGGGGTTGATGGTGGAGCATATGTGCTCTGCAGAAACCTGGGGGCATGGAAAGAGAAGATGGTGCAAGACTGAAGTGATTGGCTCATACACTCAGATTTATCACAGGACATTCCAATAATCTTGAAAGCCTTGGTTTCCATGGCGTCAAGCTGAGCAAGATGTGAGGCAGGGGACCCAGCCCAGTGGGGAGAGCAGTACTCCATCAAGCTGTGGATGAAAGCCTTGTGGGTGGATAGTTCAGGTATGCCAAGGATGGACTTTGTACAACTGAGGATGCCCCGTCGGTGGCTGGTTTTGAAAGCCAACTTTGAAAGGTGGTTTACACATGAAAGATCATGGCAGATAGTGAGACCAAGAAGCTTGAGTGAAAGGACTTCTTCAAGAGGATTGTTGAGAAAGTACATTGGGGGGTGGGGTGGGGGGGTTCCAGATGGTCCTGTCAGAGAGACATAGTGAGAGTGTGAGATTTGTCCGGATTGAAAGACATGTTCCACGTGTTGGACCAGTTTGTGATTTTACCCAGATCTGCAGTGAGCGGAGAAGCTGCTGCTTGCCGATCTGAGGGATGACAGAGAGAACGGCAGAGGGTGGAGTCATCAGCAAAGAAGTAAAGAGGATTTTCCAGAGTCAGAGAGATCATTCATGAAAACCAGAAAAAGAACAGGGCCCAGCACACTGCTTTGAGGAACTCCAGCCTGACCAGGAAGGGGGGATGAGAGAACTCCATGAAGGGCCACACGTTGGCTGTGACAAGAGAGGAAGTCTGCGAGCCATGAGTGGAGATGGCCTTGGATACCATAGGAAGAGAGTTTGGTGAGCAGGGCAGGGTGCCAGACCGTATTGAAAGCAAGTGATATGTCTCGGGATATGGCTCTGATTTCATGTCTGGCATTGAGGATCTCTCTCCATTGTTGGGAGAGCAGAAGCAGCATATCCAGGGTAGAGTGACCTGGTCTGAATCCAAATTGATGATCGGAAATCAAGCCATTGGAAAAGAGGAAGAATTTAATGTCTGAAGCGATTATGGATTCTAAAACCTTGCTGATGATTGGGAGAAGGCACATCTGTGGGGAAAGCATACAGGACAATGCCAGACAGCTATAGATGAGAAAAGCAGGGTTTTAGGTTATATTCATGAGAGGATAAATGATAAATCAAGAGGTAGTTTTAACACTGTCTTGGAATTGAGTGAGTCCACATATAGAATATTGTGTTTAGTTTTGGTCACCACAACTGAGGAAGGACACAGCTGCCACAAAGAGAGGGTTCATTACAGGGCTACTCAATTGGTTCCAGGGCTAGCTAGATTCAGCCATGAGGAACGGTTGAAGGAGACAGGGCTTTATAAATGGGAGAGTAGGCAATTGTGAGGATGATATTGTTGTGGTTGACGAAATTCGCAAACCACCATTCAGGTCCCGTAGGTGAGATATCTCTGTAAGTATATGTGTAGTTAGGCCCAAACCCGTTGTTTAGAGGGAATAAATGTCATTCATTCGG
>BROF01001988.1:199750-217789 GCA_024346535.1 Eptatretus burgeri
CGTGACTAGTTCCCGGCGTTAGTCCGAGAGGGTCACGACGGGATTGTCCGTCCGGTGGGCGACGTGCCGCGATTCGAGTTACGTGGCCGCTCGCACGCCGGCGGGCGCGAATCCGCAACAATATGATGGAGATGTTCAAGATAATGAAGGATGTGGACAAGATAGGTGAAGTGGAGATTTTCAGCAGAGTGGACAGTGTTAAGACCACAGGCCCCAGCTTGAGGGTAAAAAAACAAAAACATTTGAGAGTTAGGACAGTTTTAAGGCAGGGTTCTTTCAGTCAGAGTGGTTATTGCATGAAATGATCTCCCCAGAAAGGTAGTGGAAGTGGAGGGGATGGATAGCTTTAAATAGGAATTATATAGGTACCAGGATGCTTTGGAGATAGAGGGTATTGGCAGTACTTGAAGGTAACTTGTGTGTGGATGGGTGATGGATAGTGGGGTTGGTGCAACACAGGCATGATGGGTCAAATGGCCCCCTCCTGCTCCACAGTTCCTTTTGTGCATATATTACAACCCACCCAGACAAGGCAGCACCAAGAGAAAAGACTATTGGGAAGGGAGATGGGGGAACTGGGTATAGTCATGGCAGAACTCTACTTGAATGTAAATGAAATGAAGGAGACAGGCCAAAACAAAATATCCTTGTCTACATCACTACCACACCATTGTGACAACCCTTGTACCATCGCATTGGTGAGGTATGGGAGAAGGTGGAGACCTATACTCTTGACAGAACATCAGGGCACTCATTAACAAAGGCTTCCATGACCAAGAACCAATCTTGGGTAAGTCACGAGTACATCTATCAGGGTGGGGAAATTTTCGCTGCGGAGCCATGGGAATTGAAACTACACAAGTGAGGGCAATGCAACAAGGCTTTTACCTATTCCCCACAAAGTTACTCTCTTTAATCCCCCCTACCCTGACCCCCTCCACTCCAACCCCGATGACGATAGGTGTGATTATTGATGTTGGCTTGTGTTTATGACTGTGTATTCTCACCGTTTGAAACAGTGTGCGGCCGTAAGGAGCCAGCAGCTACTGATTAGAGTGGCGCCACAAAGGAACCGTCGTTCACCAAGTCCATCAAACCACAAAGATGCCTGCCAGGGCCAGCCTCCCCTGTCATGCAATGCACAAAAAAATACCAATTTCAACAGTTAATTGTTGCCATTATACGAAGGTTGAGAAATATAGCTTCAAGTATTGCCAATAAAACAACAACATTTCTCAGGGATTCTATCTCTGCACACATTCAGTCTTGTGAATGAGTTTGTCCATAAGCTACACAAATGAAAGAGCTTTAACAACTAACTAGGAATCAATGCAGGTTTTAAGGAAGAACCTTCCAGATCATTGTCAAGAACTCAGGGGATCAGAGTGCAGATGTTAGCTGTCCGACTGTTGTGTTGATTTGCCTTTAAACAAGTTCGATTTGTGGCAACCTTACTCAAACCTGACAGGGTTGTTGAATCAAAAAAAAAAGGTTTTATTTTCCTCTACTTTTTATTCCTTCTGAGCTCGTTTCCATTGTGAGATGGAAAGCCAGCTCGATATCAAACTTAAGAAACCTACCTTGAGTCATAAGTTCTTGATTATCGAAATGTTCCAAAACCTTTAAAACATCTCCTTAAGATGAATGGATATGTTCCAAGGATCATCAGAATGTCTATTTGTTACCTGCATTCCATTCCTTAGACTGCCCCTCCGTTCCATAGCATTTTTAGCATCATACCATATATCGGAATTAGATCCTGACGGTAAGAGGAAGCAAATCAATAATAATCAAAACAATATACTTTCGAAGTTACTTACTTTTGTCAGGGCTGGAAGGACAACCAAGAGGTATACACACACACACACTCCCCTCTGAGCTGTCCTGCCTGGGTTTGAATCCAGATCCAGCTATAAACTGTCATCCTAGTATCTCACAGGCACAGCGATTCATCATTGTTAAACTGGGCATCCCATCTTCCGGCATTAGTTGGTGGATGCAAAAGATCCCACATTGTCCTTCACGAAGAGCAGGTAAGCTTTTGCCAGCACCATGGTCAAGTTCCTGCTTTAACCTACAGGGGGCACTGCATCAGTGGTACAGCCTCACACCTGCAAGAGCTGATATGATGAAAACGACGTGCTGCATACGAACGATCGAACTTAGTTTTGTCATTTTTCTTTTTTTGACAATGTTTTTCAAAGTTAACCATTTTATTCTTGGAAACTTGGTGGACAGGTTGGGTGTGTGACAAGGACAAATTGGTTAGATTTTGGTGAAGATCAAAATCCAGATCCAGATTCTCGAATTTTTTTTTTTTAATGATTCTTTAACATTGAGAGATAGGGCCAAAAATGATATATAGCCCGATATCTCAAAAAGTTATGGACGAGTTAGGAGAAAACTTAGTGGATGAGTTGGGTAGGTTACAAGAACAAGCTAATTATGTTTTCTTTGAGGTGGGGATTCAGATTCGGCCCATCACCGGGATACAAAATGTAGACTGTTCAGCCTGGCGGAGGTATGCGCACTACCTAGCGTCGTTCTAATTGTGAATTCTACTGAATGCAATTATGTTGAATAGATGCAATAGAATATCCAATTTATTCATCTAATTTATTCATGTATTCTTCAGTATGCTACTCAAACTAAACTGATTGATTGTAGAACGTATTATTTAATTTCCCCTGGAAATTTGTTTGATTGGCCGAGACGATATGATAATAATAATAATAATAAATGATAAAAGAAATAAATGTCTGTTTCAAACGTTTTGCTCTGTAGTGCAAGTTGGATTGCAGGATCTATGAGTAAATCAAAGCAAGACGAACAATGGAATACAAGTACCAAATTTATTGATTAAATATGACCACACTCTCGGTATGGATTTATACCTGCACCTTGTCTCACCTCAAAGCCTTGGATCCTCCCACAATTCTCCGTATCCTTTTGCCGACACGTCGCTTGCCACAAACTGCAGAAACAGGGCCTGAAACAACAGTCATAAATCAAAATGAGAGAATTGATTCAATATATTCTGTAATCAAAGGTTTTCATAATCATAGGTTATTCAAAGGTCTCCTGTATCAAGGCCAAAGCACAAGTTCTGTTGCTCTCACGTCACAGGTAGGTTGGTGGTCTCAGTGTTTTGCAGCCTCTCCTCCAGTCTCGTTCCCTATGCTCTCTCAGTTCTTTGACTTTTTCCAACAACCCGAAGATGCACACGTACTTCTCGTAACCCACCCGTCGTTAAACTTCCAAAATCCAGGTTAACAGCACACCTCAACTCTTTATTCCTTGCTTCTCCCGCTTGTGGGACCACCTTACAAAGACAGTTCTATCCCACTCTTCTGTTCAGGTCTTCCAGCAGGTGGTGCACCACCATCTCCCCCATCCTTAACCACAATCTTTATTACCCCCAAGAACCCTTCCTAACCCAACAATCATTCTTTGAAGTTGCGGTGTTTCCTCCACTCCTCTTTGTTCATTCCTTTACCGAATGTGTACAGGAGTTGCCTTGCTGCCATACTTTCAGTCCATACCCTCCATCATCTTGCTTTTCCATGAGACTTGATCTTTTAAAGAATTTAACACAAAAAAAACAACAAACTTGGTTTCGTGGAAAGAAAACAGATGTTACGTATCCTCCAAGGAGAGAGTTGAATGGAGTTGTCATGTGACTACAAAATGTGGATGGTGAGATGCAACAACATTTTCATTATTATTACCTCCAACACCGAAGGTGGTTATATTTTTCACCCTTGTCTAGTTTTTTTGTCTGTCTGTCTGTCTGCGAGTGGGATATCTCAAAAAGTCATGGATGGATTTGAACCAAACTTGGTGGACAGGTTGCGTGTGTGACAAGGCTGAATTGATTTGATTTTGATGAAGATCGAGATACAAATCCAAGTCTTCTTCTTCTTCTTTCGGCTGCTCCCGTGAGGGGTCGCCACAGCGGATCATCCGTATGATCCGCATAGTGATTTGGCACATGTTTTATGCCGAATGCCCTTCCTGACGCAACCCTGGTCGCCTCTTACGACACAGGGATATGGTACACCTATTTTAACCGGGGTATACACCGGCCCAGTACACTGGTACTCATTTCGCCGACCTCGGAAGGATGACAGGCTGAGTCAACCCCCTGGTGTATTAATTCAGTGGCCCAACGGGGCTTGAACTCAGGACCATTTGGATCCCAAGCCGCTGCACTAACCACTGCGCCAACACCAGGCTACTTCACCAGTGCGATACAGATATGGATCAAGATACAGATCCAAGTACAATAGATTATTTATTTATTTTTTTGAGTGATTCTTCACCAGTGAGATATAGGCCCTCCAAAACGATACATAGCATGATATTTCAAAAAGTTATGAATGGATTGTGACAAAACTTGGTATATGAATTGGTTAGGTGACAAGAACAAGTCGATTTCATTTTGGTTCAGCTCTGAATGTAGATCTGACCTATCAGTGGGATACAAAACATAAACTGTTCATCCTGGCGGAGGTATGTGTCATTCTGGTTTCATTAGCCATCAATTTCACCGCCCTTGGAGGGTACTTTAACACCCGGTGCACGGTGCCTGCTCAGTCCCGGATTAAGTCCACTCGGCTGTCAAAACATCAGATGTGAGCCTTGCCTTATACTGTGCAGTTGTGCTCATTGGAGTTTATTTTGTTTTTGAATTGACAACAGTCTGTAAATTTCAACAGGTTTGATGTTTGCATTGGGCAAATATTTCGCAACTACTCTCTTTTCCATCCTCTCTTATCTCACTTGCAACCATCTGTATTTTCAGCACACGCATTAAAGAAGGAAACAAGTGGTTATGGTTATTGATTACCAACACTATAAAGGAAAATTCCCTTGTAAAGTAATCTTTCCCAGCATACATTATTCTGCCTTTATTTAACAAAAAGGTCAGGTCAAGCATGAACCACCGTCATACACAGACGGCCAGTATATATTGTTATGCCTGGTGTTGGCTTAATGGTTAGGGTGGTGGGCTTGGGATCCTAGGATCCTGAGTTCAAATCCCTCTTGGCTGTTGAATTAATACAAGGTGGGGTCGACTCTGCCTGTCATCCTTCTGAGGTCAGCAAAATGAGTAGCAGCTTGCTGGTATCCTGTGTCGGAGTGGTGACCTGTCCAGGATTGTGCCTAAAAGCCAGAGAGACTGCTTAGGCAGCACCAACGCTCTGCGCAGAGTATGGTCCCAATGGATGGGTGGATATAATGTTGGCTTTTCATGTATAGGGGAGCTTAAAGTTGGTTATTATATCTTTATTACATTAAAATGTACCTCAGCATCGTATATAAGTTAATATATCTTTATTACCTTAAAATGTACCTTAGCATAGTATATAAGACATGCTCGACAGTAGTGGAAAGGTTAATGTAATCCAATGCTTGGCAAGTGTGGTAGACATTCACGAGTCCAAGTATAGACCATTCGGTTGTTGAGAACTTCAAAACATTGATGAACGAAATCTCAGATTTTCGGTATGCCATTTCTTATGGGATGTTACAGTGAGAAAAGGAAGTGCCGCTGAGTTTGTGCCCAAAATATGTTAGTTTCAGATCATGATGACTCAAACTGTGTCGACATCCTGGAATCCAACATTTTTGGCTTTTTCAGAATAGACCAACTTAGTTTTCTGCGGCGACGAGGGTGTTCTTCGTATTCTCACAAATATATTTTGACAATAAAGACTCTCCACAGATAACAAATCAGCTTGGGCAGACATTTAAAATTTGATGATGTTGACCCTAAAAAAGCCACAGTGTTTGTGCTCAGGGAGTCTTGAGTCATCGAGGCTCGGGTTTCCCCTCACCAGCTCCATGAACGTCTCAACTCCTTCAACACTGATCAGCCACCGTGCTATTTCGATCAACAGTTGGACTGCATTTGATCACGTTGGTGATGGTAATGCTGTGACTGAGCAACTATCTGGAAGGGCCACATTAAAGTTACAATCCCAACCTACCGCAAGTAGGCCATGAGTCAGACCCGTCATTTTTGGCCACTGGTACCATCCGATGAGAATAATGCTCATCGTAATTTTTGGCAGGGTATACATCTCTACAGTCAGAAACTATCAATGATCTCAGGTACGACCTATTCTGTGCAAAGAAAGGTGAGATAGAGAGCCACCAGCTTCCACTATGCAGGGACTGCTTAGTGAAACACGCACAAACTACCAGGCTGCAATATGGAGACGATGTCTTGAACAGGACCCGAAAGTACCAAGTCATGTTGGCCGAGGATGGAAGATGGAGAAGGAAGGAGTTGAACAGTTGGTGGTGCACTGGATGGATGGTCAGCCAGCACCTGAGGCGGTCCTTGATTTATTGGCCTGCAATTGTAAAAGGAAGTGTTCACTACCAAAATGTGTGTGTTTGTCAAACGGACTGAAATGCACTGATATGTGCAGACTGCCAGACTGAGAACTAGGCATCCATCTTTGAGTCAGACGATGGGGAAAGTTTAGATGACGATATTGAAGAACTGGATAATGATTATGATTTTTAAGTTCATCTTGAACATTTTATATCACTTACAATCAGTGCATATGATCAGAGATGTCTTAGAAACTATAAAGGACTCATCTTTGGTTCATAAGACAATATGTTTATCAGCAACACATTGGGCCTAGGTAATGGCCTTGTTAGTGCAGAACACCACATTTGTGTTTCTATTCTGTAATTTTATGCCCTACAAACAGAAGATTGTGTTTCATTTTCACCTTTGACTCATTCATCAGATTGCACATGATTAACCATCTTGCTACTGTCTTCTTGGTTTATATTGTGAAATGCAGGTGTTTGATACCTTCATATGTGCATTATTGAGTACCTAAATACTTGAAATTCTGTATTTTTTGAGAAATTACAGGGAAAAAAACATTAATCTTGTTCATGAACATGCTATCATTTACCTTTGTTTGACTCTTGGAAAGTATCCTTCAATAACAACAGGGAAAATATCATGACATTGACCAAACTACATAAATCCGTCCAAATTAGGTATTTTTTTTTCATTTGGGGGGTGGGGTAACATTGTCTGCTCTACTGATCTTAATATACAACATTCAAAAAAGAAATTTAGATTTTTGGATTTCATAATAAATTTGCGAAACACCCATGTAATCATATTGTTCCAGAACTTTTATTTCCTTTCCACAGTAAATGAGAGACAAATACTTTTCTGAAGGTGGTATGATTTATCACAAAGGAAATAGACACTGATATATGTGTCACCAATGACATACCTTTCAACCTTGGCATGTTTAGCACTTTTTGTTGAGAAGCAAATGATCCTCGCAAAAGGTGAGACAAATTTCAATGTTAATGTTTGACTGATAAAAAAAAAAATGTTGTTAAGTTGAAGTAGGATGTCTTATCTTGTACTGGCCATTTTGCACAAAAGCTTATTTAAGGGTAGGCATATAAACAGGGTGATAACACACAAAAAGCTACCACCGATGCAATGCTATCATATATTTCGTAACTCTAGGGTTATATACGTTGCCAAAAATCTCTATGAGAACTATTCCCCCCCAGAGGGTACCAACCAACCCAACTGGCTCATGGACTAAAGGCCTCCAAACATACATTTCCCCCCTAATGCTTCACCGAATTGCATATTTAAAATAAAATAAAAAACTGATCCGAAACAAACTGTGCAGAAAAATGTGGGTAGTTAAACTAAAAATATCCATGATGGTTACCTGAAGGACCTGCAGTAGCCGGCTCTCGGAAATTGCATATCACGCCAGCATCCTCACTATGACGACAGTTGTGCTGGTCAGATGCGAGGTGACCACAAGCACCAAGTGTCTGCTCATTTCCTTTGCACTTCACGTTGTCAAAGTGGATTGGTCCAGAGCCCTCACCAAAATATGCTAGGCCTCGGGCACGTGCGCGGCCACTGAGAAGAGATGCAGCAAACCAAGTCAGCAAGCACACAAGTTACAGGAAATTTTCCATCAAAACCAGTCCAAAAACTTGTTTGGCTTAATTTGCAAACAAGCAACTTCTTCACACGAGGTTCCTCAAGTAGCTTGAGCCACACAGTAAACTTTATAAGTAACTATCAAAACTACCTGTCGCTTTAATGATGGATTTAATCAAGACGCAGCATGTTGTCCCTCACAAACATTTTGCTCTGTTCACTCTATCATTTGCCTGAGGCCATCTTCCATTTCTTGGAAGTTAGCCAGCATCAGTTTCATCAATCATCCTTGCTGCTTATATATGGTGTGAGAAAGAATAAAAAAATCACTTCTGCTTCGCTGTGAAGCTCAGTGTTGGATGCTTTGGTTTGAACCTCCGCTTAAAATGAGTGAAATGAAACATTTTGAAAATTTATAATTATTCTCACTCCGATTTCAACATCATCGTCATGCATTTTATCAAGTTGTTTAAACTTTACTTTTAAAAGATAATTATTTGTAATACTGGATACCACCTGGTGGCGCCATGTGATACACATTAACAGAGAGAGAATTGGGGTCTTCCCCCCACCTTGAACCTCCTCCCCCAGATAAGCTACCCCGACATCAACCATATTTGGGGTACCCTTTGGCAACATGAAAAATTTGTTTGGATTTGGTTCTGTAGTTATTTTTTGAAGTTTTTGAAGCGGCATTACATAAACACAGAATATATATATATATATATATATATATATATATATATATATATTAGATATACTGTATCATGCATTAAACTTCAAAATGGGAGCCTTACATCCTTCGAGTTGAAACATATTGCAAAGTAAAGAAAATGTGTCACCAAGGTTGATATGATGGACCTGTGCAAACACAGCATTTTCTTCCACCACGTCAACCACAGCCATTAGGCGATGTTCACATGCACACTGATACGATACAAACACAAAGCACGTCACAAGTGTGGAAATCGTCTTTTTTCCTGCACAAATGAGCAAGATGGCATCGGCTGCGTCAATGATGCAATGTTCTCCGCACCAATGACGTCCACACGGCTCATGACGTTTGCGATGCAGACCCAGACATTGTGTATTTTCTGAGCGTCTTTGTGCTCAGGTAGACATGAGTCGTACAGGCAAGGATTTCCCTTCACCAATTCCATCATCTTCTCAACTCCTTCATCACTGATCAGAGAAGAATGGCACAGCATAGTTCTCATTGCTCCATGTGTTGATGATTATGACGTCAATAGAGGCAATTTGCCATCTGGTGGCATTGTGGATATGATTTCAATCGCTACACGGTGCAATCGTAATAATCGGATCTGTATCCACATGCCATATATGCGTATCTGCATCTGAACATATGTGCACACAGACATTGAAAACCAATGATCGTGATTTTTACCATACCTGTATCCGTGTATACGTGAACACAGCTAAACGCAACTAATCGACCACCAGTTCACGTCATCAGATACAGGCTAACAAACTAAACAAATCAACGCATGAGATGTATTTATCAGACCTGACTTGTACAATGTGCATGTGCACACCATGGAGTGTGAGAGATGTGTTATATACATGAAATGGTGCAGAATTCAAAGGCAACATCTCATCTAATGAACACATGTTGGATAAAGATGCCACAAGGAATTTTGTCCACTGTGCTGCTTCAAGACTGAAGCAGTGGTGTCCCTGCACATCGGAGTAAGGATTTGGCCAGGGCACTGGCATGCAATGACCGACTTGCAAAAGACATGATGGGATCATTAACGACCATCACCAAAGGCTAGCAAACAGGACACCAAGCTTACCGTCCATCCTAGGGTTGGGCCTCGCCTGCAATGCAATGCCTCGCCTGCGAAGCACCAATCCAGCAACTTATAATCCGCTTAAGAATCGAACCCAGACTGGACAGCTCAAGAGTATGCATGCAACCTCCAAGCTATCTTGTCAGTCCAAAAGGCAAAATGTGCAACACTCAGGCAAGATTATGTGAACAGGGCATTGACCCGGCAAGAACGCCGAATATGGTATGAATCACATGTTATCGCATGAATGGATGAGTAAGGATTTGGGAGTGGACATGAAGTGCTTTAGGAACGGCACAGAAAGCTTCAAGGAAGTGTTCTGTTTGAACATGTGGTTTCTACTCCATAAACCCTGGCAGATAACCAAAATGGGAAAGGCATCAAGGCCGTCCAAAATACAAACCGCAGTGACAGCTGCATGTAAAATGTATTTATTGTCGCAGCTTGTCATATAAATCATTGTCTCTCTACCATGATTGTGTCAGTACTCTGCCCAGTCGTTCTCGTAAGAAATTGTACACCGAGCTGATTTCTTGTCACTTAGTAATCCTCTTGCCTCAAATTAGGTGATGTAAGCCAGACTTAAGTAAAAAGAAGGTGACACTACCCTGACACACAATGACAAGAAGGTTAATTTGGCTTTTCCAACAATCTTTGCAGCACTTCCAACACAATGTATATATATATATATATATATATATATATATATACATATATATATATATATATATATATATATATATATATATATATATATATATATATATATATATATATATATATATATATATATATATATATAGAGAGAGAGAGAGGATAAACAGGGATGCATTACATAATTGGCTAAGGATAGCTGCTGGAGAAGATACCCCAAGCTCCCATCTTATTTGCTGATTACAGTATTTTCTCCCATCTTCTCCAGCCACTTTTGTCACTAATTCTTTCCCTTGCTCGTTTTGTACAACTGTTGCTCTCGTGTCAGTAAGTTGCCATTTAAATCCTCAGCCACCTCACTCTTCAAGGAGCCTACACCTTGCATTAAAAAAACAGCAATATCACCCACGTGCTCCGACTGTGCCCTACTGATTGCCAGTAAGCCATAAGTGCATCCATAGATTGATTACCTGCCTATTAGGGAGATGGAGGAGAGGGTGAGGCAATGGCATACCAATGTCATCTTGAGGCTGAATGATATTGTAATTTGCAATTCTGCGTTTTCATAAACCTTAATTTTAACCAAGTCAGAAGTTGCATTTTAACTTTAATATCTTCTTTCCTGGCTACAATTCAGAAACCTCGGTGTGTAATGGCTGCCTAAGCAGAGTGGATGTGTGGCAAGCTTCCTCTAATGGTTAGTACTTTTGCAGTCAGTGCTGCTATGACTGATTAATGGCCTATATAGCAGTTAAAAGGTCATTTAACTCCTTGCCGTTTTGTAATGCTTGTTCAATTAAATTAGCACTCTCTCCCTATTGCTTGATATTGAGCCTTGTCATTCAAAATAAAGAACTACATGAATAAATTAATTAATGCCGTAAAATTGTATCTTCACGTTTTCAATTTTGAAAAGTAATGACGGCACATGTATTATTTTTTGTTTGAATTATCATGTTGAATCATTCCTGCAACTTCGCAAAGATTGTGTTCATTCTTCCAGAGATAATGATTCTGGAACTTTCTTGATTTTGCAAACCAAATGTCTTTGATATATATATATATATATATATATATATATATATATATATATATATATATATATATATATATATATATATATATATATATATATATATATATATATATATATGACTCAATCAGGTCTGGCACCTGTAATTGGAGGGACTAACTAATCATCATTCACCTAATCAATGACCTCACGTGGCTAGGATTATCCAATAAATTAACTCCTCAAATGCTCTTCAAAGGGCTTACCTTGTGTAGCTTTTCTTGGTTGCTTGATGCAGCCTTCTTCGGCTCGAAGAGCATGGGAGGAGTTGTAGTAACTCTGTTATCTACATACATGAGTCGGTGTGATGGTATCATTACGGCGTTCGCCCAGGTTGGAGAACTTAACCATATTCCTAGAACTCTGGACCGCTAAAGATAATGGTGATGTTTCCTGGGTGTAATTGGTTGTGCAGAAGACAATGTGTCCACATGGCTGATAACACTTGTTGGTCCCAGATCAGGAACCAATAGCTGTAATGGGACTCGATCTGGTGTCCTCACCAATTGCAGTCAAACGTGCATCATTAAACAACACACGTGCGCGCGCGTGCACACACACACACACACACAAACCTATCCAGACTCAGGATCTTTCCTACCCAAAGTGTCCCATTTCCCAAACACTCCCCTTTTCCAGGTTACTATGAGGCAGGTGATTTCCCCCATTCTCCCTCACCTCTTTTCATTTATTAATTGTCGGTTGGTTTGTTCCTTTTCAGTTTCATCCCCGCTTTCCCCTTCTTCTCGCTGCGTTTCATTCAGCTTGTGTGCAGCGTGTTCACCCCCATGTGTCCTTCTCTATTCCCCTTCATCTCACTCTCAGTTTCACTCTGCTGTTGGTATTTCATCCCTTCCATTTTGTTTCATTCCATTCTGCTCTAGCTATTCCACAAGCTTCAATCAATCATTTACAGGACACAAAACTAATAATAACTGGTAATAATAACAATAACAACATTTCCACACCCACCCTTGACCTTTTTGTGCAACGTCAGCCGCCTAGGCCCTCACTGTTTTTCTTCTTCCGCTTTCATCTTTCCACTTTTAAATTCGTTTTCGTCACAACCACTTGAGCAATTGACACCAAACTTTCAAATCTTTCACAAAACTATCCCGTGTCCAAGTTCCTTGCAAGTTTTTTTCCAGAGGTACTGTAATTAACGAAGAACCTTGGAAGGCATAACACGCCAAAGTCAGGAAATCTTTCTTGATATTGTTCAGTATGATTCCTGTTGCGAGCACATTTAAAATCAGATAAAATTAATGTTGTAATTGATCATCTTTCCTTTTCACAGGTCTTACAGGAATCCCAGTTGGCGGCAAGCCACAGTGGCATCACGGTCAGACCAGCCATCGTCGCAAACTGAGCCCCACTCGCCATCAATACGGACCTCTATACGACCTTCTCGCTCGCTGTCACCATCAACCAGTCGCAGTGGAGGCCCTGCAAGGGAAGGAGGAAGAAAATGCTTCGTCGTGTTCACAGGTGGTAAAACAGCAGAACATGATTCTCATGTCT
The DNA here is from genome assembly GCA_024346535.1 of Eptatretus burgeri. Taxonomy (NCBI): domain Eukaryota; kingdom Metazoa; phylum Chordata; class Myxini; order Myxiniformes; family Myxinidae; genus Eptatretus; species Eptatretus burgeri. The sequence continues at coordinate 212,769 of BROF01001988.1, forward strand.
GATATTAAGATGGTAGATACGACAAATGAATCGTCCGAGGAGTTCTTAAATTGATGCAAAATACCAGGTGCTTTCACAGCTGTACTTGAACTAATCACAAAACATAGTATTGTCCAATAGGATAGTTCAAACTTGCCTCTTGAGCTGTTGAGTGTAGGTTCGATTCTGGATCCGACTGTAAACTGTCGGTCTGGTGCTTCACAGGCAGGGTGTTGCATTAATGAGTGCATCATCCTTCGGAGGGACATTTGGTTATTACCTCGCCCAGTCCGCTGTCATTCACTGGTGGGTGTTAAAGACCCGCATTATCTTTCACCGAGGGGATAGGTAATCGCTATCGCAGCCATCAATTCCAAATTCATGCCAAAATGTGCTGGGGCACTGACTGCTGCAGCACTTCGGTTATGATGCAACCAGCAGGTGGAGTTCGAACTTCAATCATGGTACAATATGCATTGGCTGACGACGAGCTATGTACGGTATTCGAAGTGACAAACAGCGAATAGAGGAAATTAAATTTCCTTATTTACTGATACAAAAACGGTGATTGAAAATATTTGTTTGCATGATATCCACACAATCGATCAACATAATATAGTGCAAGATGTCTCGAAACATCCTATATTACTTCCCATCATACATTCAAATTGTTTAATTGACACTTGACTTTGCAAGTTTCCATATAAGCTCTTATAAACCTGTATTCAGACAAATACATTGTTGTTATAAAACATTTCCTTATCCAATGGGCTATTGTGCCCCTTTCGAGCAAATAACCAAACAAGGCAACACATCTTATCTTGCATTGCTCGATTTGCTGGAAATAGTGCTGGAAGGCATATTTCGAAACACCGTGCACGTCCTTTGTGATTTATTGATTACCCTCGCCAAAGAAGAGGGCATTGCATTTGGGTCCATTTGTCTGTTTTCCCACACAGAATGTGCTACCGTAGGCCACAAATGCCACCTAGTGGTAGCCAGTAGCAAACATTCTCTCTTTTTTTCAACTGAGTCCCCTTTAAATGTCTCCATTTCCAACTCATGTTCTCCGATTTCCAATCTTAGTCACTGGAAGATATCTTTGGAGTAGCATTGATCAACAATCTGACCATGTGAGATGAATGCATAGTGCGTTGTACAGTAGTCGTGGTGCAATAAAATTTTGTCCATTTTCCCTATTATCTGCGACTTTTTGGGGGATCTACTTAAAGTAAGGCCTTTACAATTTGTGTGGGGATGGCAGCATAGCCTAGGCCTTGGAGCTATGCATACTTGCATCTGAGCTGTCTGGCCTGGGTTCTCATCTCAGCCCAGCTATAAACTGTCACCCTGGTATTTCGCAGGTAGGAGAATGCATCGACGTGTGTGCCTTCCCTCGGGTGGACAGTAAACTGGACATTTCATCTGCCAGCATTAGTTGGTGGAGGGTTAACGATCCCACAGTGTCCTTCGTGAAGAGTAGTTGAGCTATCGCTGGCACCCTGAACAAATTCTAAATTCATGCTCAAACCTGCAGCGGCACAGCTGAAACCCCAGCAAGTGATCAAACCAGCAGCTTCGTGTTGGATACGAAAGAGGAAGTATAAGAAGCAATTAGTGCCCTGAAATTTGTTTTCAGAGTCATACTTATTTCAGACACGTCGTTTCATGTCCCACAACTGAATGAATTTTTTTTTCATCTTTGGCCACACCGGTCATAGTACGAGGATACTTTTGCACTAAAAGGGCTCTGCAATCTTTATTACGTCCACACACAATTGCGTGCACGTAAACAGGTCCATTCGGCTATACGTCCCATGCAAAGGACGAAGTGTTTCACAAAGCTGTGACTCCTATTGCCACTGCACCAGAATGCAGTTTAAATCGGATAACTCCTTGGCAGCTACCAACTCAGCTATTGTCGTACTTCCCATTATCTCATTGAACAAACTTAGCGATCACAACCTCTTGACCTGTGCTGGTACATGGGCCTCTTAGTTATCAAATATTGTGATCGCTACGTTTGCATAGTACGTACTGTATGTATCAAAATTACAAATCTAGAGATCACAATGTGCCTCGTGTACTTTACTTTTTTCCCCGACAGTTATTTTTACGTTGCATTAGTAAACAATGGACAAAGCAACATAGTACAGTGGGATTTGACCCAAGATCTCAGCAATGAAAACTATGTGCTCAGATGGGATCAGCAAACAGGCAAACCCACGTTTCCTTGACTACTACGCTCAACAGAAAAAACATACTTTTAATACGTGATGCAAAACTGCCATGCTAGAAAGGCAATGGCAAACCACCCGGCACAACTCTTGCCAAGAGACTGCTTCACCAGCACCGATGCTATGATGATGAAATTGGCCATTAAACACAAGCTTGAATTCCTCTTTACCTGTGCTTGGCTGAATGAAAAATAATTATTTGTTACTAATACGGCCTGGGAGGTACCTTCATGGTGACGGGTACACAAATATTGATCGAGCGATGATATTTCTTTCAATAAAAAAATAATTAATCTCAGGTGTAAATATATCTTATTTTACTTCAGACTTCCATGGATACTCCATTGGTGAGGGGTGGATCATTGTACAGCAATGAGCTTATTTTGACTTGTAAAGCCTTGACCTTTGCCCAATACCCCTTTTACACATTCCATCATGCATACCGAGCAAGTTGGTGTCATGCTCTCTGCCATAACATGCCACACTGACATCCTCATGGTGCGAGCAATCATGTCGACCCCACTCGCTGTGAGCGCACGTGAGTAAGCCGCTTTCCCAGCCAGAACATACAACGTCGTCGAGCAAGATAAGGCCCGTACCCTCACCGAACAGTCCTTGGAGAGCCACTGTACCACCGGACCTGCGAACAACAGCACCCCATACTGAACCGTCATGCCGATTGGAACGCCGCAACATTACGCACAGAAAATCACATTGGTGACATACTACAAGGGAACGATGACATTGAATATGAATTACACTAGTCTCCAGAACAAATGGCCAGTAAGCATACGTTAAATGTTTAACAGACTGACTTTGTTGGAACAGACATTTATGGAGGTACAGATAGCTCTCGAGCATGAAAGAATTAGATGGGTTACTCACTCACCTATCTGCGGTAACATTATGGTCAATTGGTCATAATCTTATATAGAAGAGATTTTGTGCTGTTAATCCAGAGGAAGAAAACAGAGTTGAGTAATGGAACAGCAATTGACAGAGTGAAAGTACATCTCTATTGCAACATGTGCAGACAAGCGGCTGGCTCCATGCAATCGGGTATTTTCGCAAATGTTGCCTCGGGATCAGGTGGAGAATTCCTCGTACAAGACGTAGCTAAAGATTCAAGTGAAGCAAGCTCATCTTGGCAAACAGTTTGTAAACCGAATTCCATATCTCGTCCAGTGTTGAGTGCATTCATCCAGCAACATAAAATAAAAGAATAAAAATCAGAGAGGGGAGGCAGTAAATCGTAAATGTTAACCAAGTAGAGAAGATCCACCAAAATAGAGATTGCATGGATCTGAAAAATACCCTGACGTTTACAGGCATTTCTTTCAGGAGTCGGTGACAGTATGCTAACAGACAATCATCATGACGAGGGTCTATCTATACAAGTTAGAAAGGATGGCTCATCAAAACAATTCAATCACAGGATTTTGCTCCAAAAGATGTGTTGCAGACACAGTTGACCTTCATTAAAAGAAGAGTTGACGATCCTAGGGAGAACTCGTTGCTCAAAAGATAATGTTGGTTAGAACCCCGAATAAACGACCAGCCAAAGATCTCTCAAGGACCGTATGTACAACTTATATCCAGAAAGAGCACAAGCAACTTCAGGATGTCATCTGCAGATCTACAATACTATTGTGGAAACTATTCAAGTGTTTTCATTCTGATGGCACTGTCATGTGTTACTGCCATCACAACTGCCACCCAGGAGACCAGTACAACTGAACAATATTTTTATTGGACTAGCAAAGAACTCGTCCACTAGTTCCCTGGAATTACGGAAAGGTTAATTCCCCAGAATTGATGTACAGGTATATCCTTATGACTTTTAATACCAACTCCAACCAAGAGCGGTGCTATATGATACACATTTACATAGAGAACCTGCAAACAAACGGACGGACACTTGTTGGGCTGGCAGGATGGTCGAGAACAGATGTGCACACTCACCTCCAAGCTGCCTATTCTGGGTTTGAATCTCAGCCCAAATATAAGCTGTCATCCTGGTTTCTCACAGGAAGGCCAACTCATTAATGTGTGTCCCATACTTCAGATGGATGTTAAACTGGGTGTCACATCTGCCAGCATGAGTTGACAGACGTGAAAGATCACACGGTGTCCTTCGAGCTATCGTCGACACACTGAACAAATTACCAATTCCAGGTCTAACCTACAGGGGGCACTGCACCAGAGGCAGAGCCGTGATCCCAGCAATGAAGCAACAAGTACCCACAGGCTACATACGAAATTACCCGTCCTTGGCTGAATTAATTAAACTCCTCGAGTCATAGTATGACGACGATGCCAAAGACAGGTTCAGTGAAGGCTTTTGCAAGAACATTTACGGACACTTATTGATGAAATCCCACTTGCTATTCCACTACCATCTGGATAAAAGGGTCAGGCAGTTGAGGACATTCCAGTTCAACAATGCAAGGTATAAACCGGTTTGACTAGTGTTTGACTAATTGTACAGGCCAACTTGTAGCTGCTTCAACAGGTCATTTGAACACTTGTGAATTATTTGTTTGAAGTGAAAATGTTGTGTCACGAGTATTCGTGACAGTTCTCTCTGGAAACTCATTTTGGAGTCGTGTGAGAAAGGTAAATTGAGAATTTAGTATACTGTCATCGTTTTTGCCAATGAACCAGAAAACCTGGCTGGAGCATTCAAGAGACAGACGCTTATCGGAGAGATTTCGACAGGGCATTACAATTGCCCCCACTCAAAAGGGGATAAGATATATATATATATATATATATATATATATATATATATATATATATATATAT
>BROF01001988.1:223634-239600 GCA_024346535.1 Eptatretus burgeri
GTTTATCAAAAGTAAAGATAATGAACAACTGTAATACAACAACTTCGCCTGCTTATCACCATGATGGGATTGACCAACGAACCCCAGAGACTTTTCTGGCAGCATCTGCCAGAAAAGCCCAGTCTCATCGGCATTGTACACGTCCCGAAGCTGATACCTTTCCAAGATGTCTTTCAATTTGCAATCCTTCCAGTGGTGCACCATTGCCGAATCCACGCTGCCTGATTCGCCGCACTTCTTGACCTTGCCGATTCCCCACCTCACTTTGAATCTGTCTATCCAGTGCATCGGCAAGGTCTCGGCATCATTATGCCCAAGGTCCGCAGCGAATTTACGTGCCTTCAGCAGCAACATTTCACCGTCCAACCGAATATTTGGCTGAGCCGACATTTGCCGAAACCAGATGATGAGCGCGTCATCGACATCTTCAAAGGACACACATCTCACGTGTTTCACACTTACCACCGGCCTGGCGATCTTCTCCACTTGTCCAAACATCGTGCCCTTATTCTTCAAGATATCGTTCAATATCTGCCGTTTGATGTCCAACTTCTCAGCTAAGGCTGTTTTCTTCATCAGTGGGTTTGCCTCGCAAAACTGGATAATGCCGTATTTTTCTTGGTAGGTTTTAGTTGTAAGCTTACGCTTAGTCGCCATTGTCCTGCCTGCAGTGCGATCAACGTGTGTACGCAGTTATAAATAGCCTGTCACTGGCGGTGTAAACCAATGAGCGAGCATCACGATTCCATGAAATTGGGATTTTCACGAGGCAGAAGTTCCATGTGATGAGTTAGGAGTGGTAATTTCCTTGAGTTTCCATTACGTGGGAATGGACAACATCTGACAACTTAGACGAAGTGACGACTTAGAGATGACGACTTACAGAGGGATGACCCTTTATTCATAGGGACTTAACATGAGATAAATTTGGGACTTTTTGACGCTGCCGACTTAGGTGAAGTGACGAGTTACACACTGCCGACTTGCGCCTAGTCTACTGTATGTATATATATATATATATATATATATATATATATATATATATATATATATATATATATATATATATTACTGGTCAAAAGTTTTAGAACACCCCCATTTTTCCTGTTTTTCCTGAAATTTAAGCAGTTTCATGTTTCAATGTACTCTGAAATTAAAGCATAGAACAAATAAACAATTTCAGATAAAAAAAAGAAATCATGGAATCGTTTTGTTGAACAAAATTTAATCTAAATTTTTGACTCATCAAATTAGCCACCTTTTGCAAATATAACAGCCGAATATACTCGTGGCATTCTTTCTACAATGGAAATCAAATATTGTTCAGAAAGTTCTTCCCAACACTGTTGCAGAAGTTCCCACAAATGCGTTGCACTTGTAGGTTGCTTTGCTTTCACCCTTCTGTCCAGTTCATCCGAAACCAGCTCAATGGGGTTTAAGCCTGGAGACTGCTGGCCATTCCATGATTTGAAGCCGACCATCTTGTTCTTTTATTCTAAGGTAATCCTGACATAGCGTGCCGGTATGTTTTGGGTCGTTATATTGCTGAAGGATGAACCCCTGACCAACTAGGCGTAGACCAGAGGGTATTGCATGGCGCTGCAAAATGCTGTGGTAGCCCTTTTGGTTCAGGGTGCCAATCACTCTGTGCAAGTCGCCGACTCTGGATCTAGCATAAGAGCCCCAGATCATCACGCTTCCTCCTCCATGTTTGACAGTTGGTGTCACACACTGAGGAACCATCTTTCGCTGACTCGACGGAGTACAAAAACCCTGCGTTATGATCCGAAGATTTCAAATTTTGATTCAACGGTCCATAAGACCTTCTTCCAGGTTTCAGTAGTCCACTGGCGGTGCTTCATGGCCCAGGCAAACCTCTTATTTTGCCATCTTAGCAATGGCTTTCTTACTGCCACTCGACCTGTCAAACCTGCAGCTCGAAGACTTATCTTCACAGTTGAAACTGAGACTTCCTTACTTCGACCAGTGTTAAGCTGTGCTTGAAACCGCTGTCCTGTGAGCCGTGTATCACGCAAACTGTTGACTCTCAGAAACTTGTCTTCTGATTGTGTTGTGGCTTTGGGTCTGCCAGACCACTTCTTGTCAGAGTTTCTTCCAGTTTCCAAGTGCCTTTTGATGGTGTAGGAAACTGTACTCACTGACACCGTGGCTTACTTTGCAATTTCTCTGAAGGAAAGACCTACACTTTTAAGGGTTATAATGGTCTGTCTGTCTTCCTTTGTTAATTGTGTTTTTTCTCACCATTATGAAAGCAATATACCACTTCCTGCAGTGCAATATTGTCCAAATCATGCTTCTGAGGGTGTAGCAACACTGCTTTTATACAGAAGGTTTGTAACTAATCAACAAAAGTTGGGACACCTGTAGGAATTGTTTGCATCTTTCTTCAAAGGCTTAATTTACTTCCATTGCTGCCGAGCAGCTACAGTTGCTTACCCATTACTTGTTCCCTGAAAAGGGGCTTTTTTAACAACTATGAAAGTTACATTATTTTTCAGTTTTTGGTAACCTAAACTTTATTTTAACCTCTGGCAGTTTACTGCTTAGCTTTGTACCATTTCAGGTTATTCACTGGACTTGAACTGCTTAAATTTCAGTAAAAGTCGAAAAATTGGGGTGTTCTAAAACTTTTAACCAGTGTGTGCGTGTGTGTGTGTGTGTGTGTGTGTGTGTGTGTGTGTATATATATATTTTGGTTCACGAAAAAATATTTTCACGAAAAAATAAGTGACCACGATATTCGTTATTGTTGTCTGTCTGTCTGTCTGTTGGGTCGTCGATCCAGTCGAAGAAAAAAAAAAATTCAAAATTTTTTTTTGAAATTTGATCTGCCCTTATCAGTATTTCCATCGATATGTTTGTCTGTCCGTCTGTCCCTCTGTTCGGTCCAGTGCTCCGTTAATGCAATGGCGATTTCGATGAAACTTGGTTGGTACGTTCATACCATGACCTAGTTGTGTGCAAATGAGAACCGTTGCTATGGAAACCACCATTGCCGAGCAATGGGACTTTGAAATTTTTGAAAAACCATAAAAAAATTATTTATTCGAAAATCAAAAATCAGGCCACGAGCGACTGTGGGCAGTACATTCAGCCATATTGTCAAAAATTTCCAGCCAAATCCTATGAAAACTGTCGGAGAAGATAGACTTTGAATGAACCCTGGTTGAAAACTATAAAAAAACGAAGTTCGTTATATCTCAGAGACTATGAGTCAGATATACATGAAACTGGTATGGTAGGTTCATGGTATGTCCTTATGTGTGAGAAAGAACCGTTGCTATGGACCCCTCTGTTGCAGAGCAATGGCCGATAAACCTCTAAATGTGGGGGTATTTTAACAAAAAAACAATCTGCTGCATTAACCCTTGAAGCTAGAATCATGAATTTTCTTGTGCTTAATCCTCAGGTCATTCCCCCATCGAATGGGCCCATCGCGTCAGGTTCTATTGGGGAGGCGACTACCCATGTCTGCCTACCGGCTTGTCTGTCTGTCTGTCCCGAGCATAGCTCCATGGGTTTTGATCCGATCCTGATAAAATTTTGGTGGGAGGTTTATATCATGATCTAGTTGTGTTTTCCTGAGAATGGGCGTGCTGCACCCATTATGGGTGGAGCCACGCCCAAAAAACGTGTTTTTAGGGGGTAGCCAATTTCAATTTACATCTTCTCCGAGGAGGTTTGTCGAATCTGGCAGCGGTTTCAGTATTTGGTTAGCCCAATGGCACCTGCATAGCCCCATGGAGCTCGATTTGTCATTTTCGTCCCAAGGTCAAGGTCACAAGGTCACGAACTTAGAAAATTGCGATTGTGACGTAAAAATCATACGACTGCCCAAACTTTGAGAGCTAGGATGACAATATTTTTTATGCATAATCTTGAGGTCATTCCCCACCTAAAGTCTTCAAACCATTTTGCTCTATCTCGAACACCTTGCCCGTGGCGCCCCCTTTAAGTTCGTTTTTACGCTGATTTCATCAAAGTATGGATAATCCGAGGAGTGCGAAATACCATATAGCCTATATGACGTTTTATTGTTCCTGGAATGTTCCAGAGGAAGTTTTGCACCAAAGGTCATAATCCTTGACCTTTGACCTTTAAAGTTCACAAAGGTCAAATTTTCAAAGTTGTGGGAATCGAACCGGGTTTTCGACCTTCTTCGACGAACTAACTCCAATAAGCTATAGCATGTATCCTGTTTCCTTATTGTAATGTCCACAGCATTGTTTTGTGACCTTTAAAAGTTATGCAAAGGTCAAATTTTGAAAGTTGTTGAACGAAACCGGGTTTTCGACATTTTGCAGCTAATAACCTGTCACTCGTACCACATCATGTTGATCATTTTTATAACTTGGTCAAACATTATCACATTGTCTCATCCTTGACTTCTGAAACAATCTACATCGTCAAATACCGCTCGTGGACCATTGCCGTCTCCAGACTTGTTGTTCTTATTGTTTTATGGTCCTCTGTTATTGGTCCCCTACCCGTATCACCAAAAGGGACTATAGGTCTGCTCGCTGTCTGTCCGCCCATCTGTCCATCCATCCCGCCTATGGTTTTTCAGACTTTTTCTCTATACGCTTTAACATATTCAACTGAAACTTAGTTCCTGGCTAGATTATGCTAAGTTACAGAACAAGTTCGAGTTTCGGGGCGTTTCGTCAATTTTTCACAGAGTTCTGCCCTTTCTAGAATTAGAGAAATATCGCATCAGTAGGGGACATGTGTTGCGAAGCAATTTTCACTCTTGTTATTGAAATCTATTCCATCCCATCTTGATAATAACACCGTTTGTCCGTCCATCTGTCGGTCTGTGTGTAACATTCCATTCCATTCCACTTATTGGTTGAACAGCTTGCCTGACTCCACCCGCAATCTCAACCTGATGAAAAATCATGTGGCCTCCACATTAGTGCTTACTGTTATGCAAAGCCAAAGATATCTTCAGAGCTGTGACGTTCACAATCGCCATGCCATCTGTCCAAGTTTTCCCTTTAGTGAAAAAGGACTAAAGCGCCAGTTGAACGGAGACCGATAAGTGTCACAGACCTTGTAAAGATCGGCCTCAGTGATCAAGGCAGCAGCCTGTTGCCTTATACACCGCCCAAATAACTCTACGGCATTCTCTCAAGCAGGGCGTAAAACCATGTCATTACAAAGGTCTTTGTCTGAGGTCATTATTTACTTTTAACCATGTGTGTACATGTGCATCAGGAAGAAGATAATTAGTTTTGGGTCGTTTATTGGCACAATCACATAATATCTTTTCCATATATTTCGTAGGATTGTGAGTTTGACGAGACATGTAATGTAAGAGCCATTTCAATCGTGGTTTCTATGAAGTCGGTGACAGCATGATAGGGGAGGGGGAAATCATTAAATATTCCGATGTTTCAATGTGGGAATGCCGTTTGCTTTTATGAACGGGAAGAGGGTGAGCAGGAGAGGACAGGGTTGGATTGGGAGGGGTGGGGAAGAGCAAGATGGGACAGAGTTGAGATGTTGAAGTCTTTTGGTGGAAAAGAGGGGGGGTTGAGTAGTTGTGGTGAAGAGAGGGGTTTGAAGGCTTGGAGTGGGGAGGGGATTGATGCCTTCGGGCTGTGAGGGGGAGGGTGAGGACTTGAGTTTGGGAGGCAGAGGTTGAACACTTGGGTTTTGTGAGCGGGGGGGGGGGGGCAGAGAGTTGAGGCCTTGAAGTCACTTTTACATTGTGTGGATGTTCTATAGATCCCTGCTGGTTGTAAATAATGGCACATCCACAAAGTAGTTTGTGGATATATGCAAGTGGTCAAACGTTGTTACCAGACAGCCAACTCTTGGTATCTGATGGGGTGGGTGGATGTACTTGCGCTCTGCACAAGGAAACTAGAGAGTTCATAGAATGTTACCCCACACAGTCTTGAGAAAAAAAGATAAGGTCAGGGTCTGGGAGCAGCAAATTTGATTGGTTGAGATGATGTAAAATGCTGCAATATTTTGTCCAAGTGCTGCGAAACTCAAGGTTTTTGAAAATGCCAACAAGGCAATTTGTGATCTTGAGTTTTTAAGTGTATAATTAATTTGAAATTTTAAAATAATCGGAATTTTACCAGCATTGATGCAGCGTCTTATACACCACTTTATTTCACACATTGCATTAGTTCTTCGTACCTGTTGTTTGTGTTCTTTATGTCACTAAAACAGTCTGTTTCCCGTTTGGAATGATTTTCAATTTTACTCGACTGCAAGACAGGGAGACAGACGACAAAATTAATCTCAGTCCTGTCTGCGCATGTGTGATCGGGTCGAATTCAGAGCCAAGATATTGCTAAACTACAGGTTAGTTTTCCGATTGATGTTCAAAATATAACATTCAATTGATATTAAGTTGTTCCTCGAACATAAACTGACGTTTGTGGACAGACATATACAGACAAAAGTGAGACAATTGCTTAGCCCCTCTTTTTGCTTTGCACCTGCTGGGAAATGATGGAGAGAGAGAGAGAGATTTTTTGCGTTGCTAACAGCAGTACAGTCAGAGTGGTTCGATGAAATGAGGCATTACGAAATGAGATTCGACACTATGCCATCTGTCCAGGTCCAGACCAGACACCTCGAAATGGGGAGAGGCATTACCGTGGAGAGTTTGGTTCCTCCGGAGAGCATTCTCATTGTGAGCAAAGTCGTCTGAACTGTGCTCGTCTTTCCTATGCTTGCCTGTGCCAGAAAGCTTACTGCGTGGTCCCTCGGCTCCACCTTTACCAACAGAGATGTGCCATTCCCTCCTCATCTCCTAATCATTTATCCCTGCTTGCTGTTTGTTTCTTCTTTTGCTTTTCTGCACTCACAACTAAACTTTCTGTGCACGGAGATTCATGGCAATAAAGGGGAGGTATTTCTTTAAACAACTCATCATCATTGTTAAGTGTCTGTTATCTGTGCCGTCTTGCATGGAAGCCTATAGGATTTGTGTGCCATGTCCTTCGATAGTAATTAATTAAATAGAATTGTGTTGCTTGTTATCCTGATAGTCACCATTGTTAATAAAATATTTCATAGCAACATAGGGAAGTCATTTCTCATTCTGCCATCCTGGAACTCAGGTAGCAGGACCATTAGTTCAAGTGTGAACTTTGTAATGGGATCAATCTGCCGAATTGTCTCATTGGCGAGTACATTTTGGTCATTTGTGGACGCAGCCCTCCACATTTGGGCAGCTTAGCGAGCAGCCATCTTGGGTATCCCTTCGTACATGCGATATTTTAAAATTCAAACAAAATGAAAACTAGAGCAAGGGTAAGAGATGCCACTGACCGGAAACCCAGCTGCCGGCAGGCTACTACAGAATTGTGTTCCGTCCACTGGTCATCACAGACCGTTCCCCAAACACCAGCATGGTAGACCTCCAGACGACCATTGTCATTCTCTGTTCCTCCAACCAGTCTCAATGAGCCCTCTGAAAATACAGGCAGGGAGTGTAAAAAGAACACTGAGGACGAAAAAAAACTTGAAGAGGAAAAACAGTAGGAGATAATGAGATGCCAATGAGAAAAGAATTAGAAGATGAAAAGAAAGAGAAGAGGAGTACTTAAAAAATCTGCCAGGCTGTATCCCACCAATGTAGGGATCGCAGGAGACACCAGCATCCTCTCTATGTTCACAGTTATGTTCTCCCCATGGGCTGTGTGTGCAGTCGGTCAGGCTTAGCTCATTCCCAGAGCATTGCACGTCATCAAGGTGAATAGGCCCTGAGCCCTCACCAAAACGTGCCCAGGTCCAACCTTTGGCTTTTCCCCTTTGCAAACACACACGAGTGGAAGAAATACTTCATGAGATGGTTTGTTCTCGGGAAATAAAGAAAAGTCGGTTGTGATTTTCCAAGCATTCCCGGTCAATTAATGACCAAGATGGAAGGTAAACAATCACCAGCAAATTTAGCAAATCAATACTAATGTCAAAAGATGTTGGCATAACCCCAAAACTAACATTCGTGACATTTTTACCACAAAACAAACTGAAAAGGTTTGGTTTATATCAGCAGAATTTCACTTTGTTTTGCATTGTCGACGTTCGATTGAAAAGCGCTTTTTGAGAGCAAGCAAAATGAATGTACTGTACGTAAGAGGGGCATTCAAATGAGGAACTCAAAACAGCCTGAGACCCACAAATGTTCTAATTATTCAATATACAGGGTGTTCCAAAAAAGATCCAGACAACTTTGGTTGTCAATATATTTAGAACTCATCATGTTTTGTGCACGCCATGAATACATTTCAAGGTGAGCTCTGTTTGTCGTGCACAGGACATCAAGGCGGTGGATGAGTTCTTGCCATGTTCGGCTCAGCGTGATTGCGTCCACCAGTGCTTCTTCTTTGAGGAGGATATGGTGACCTCAACAATTTACATGAACATGTTGGAAGGATTTGCCTTCTCACAGATTGAAGACCTGCAACCCGATATCATTTTTCAACAGGACAGCGCTCCCCCTCATTAGGCCTTAGTCATTCGAGCAGTCCTGAATGAAAAATTTCAAGGTAGCTGGATTGGCTGAGATGGACCAACCGCCTGGCCCCCACAATCACAAGACATAACCCCCCTCCCCCTTGTTTTTTCTTTCTGTGAGGGTTTGTCATATATGTTGTCTACAACACCAAGGTGGCAAGCCTGCAGGATCTTCGTTCTCGGATCACAGCTGCATGTGCACTGGTGGATGCAAACATGTTGAACCGAACATGGCAATAACTCATGTAGTGTACAACCTTGATATACTGCGTGTGACAAACGGAGGTCACATTGAAGTGTATGGATGGTGTTCACTAAACTTTATGAGTTTCTGTATCATATAAACCAAAGGGTATCATTATATCATTTGTGGTTCTCTATATATTAACAACCAAAGTTGTCCAGAGTCTTTTTGGAACACCCTCTACTAGGACGTTGCATGTGCCCATACGGGATTCGAAACGGGGAGGTGACAGAGTCGGCAAAAATGCAAATGACGTCTTCTATCATCAAGCCGGCAAGCTGGTAGCAACAATTTGCATTTATTGCCACATCTGATGCAATTGAAAAATACTCTAATGATGGCGAGATGCTCCATTTCAAACGGTTTGTTCGATATGTTTATTTTTGATGTCTAGGGGTCTATTTTTGATAATAAAAACATGTATTGGTGTCAAAGTCAGTGATATTGGTGTCACATTAATAGTAGGATAAGAAAATATGATGAGTCAGAAAACAATATAGAAAAAAAAATATATATATATATATATATATATATATATATATATATATATATATATATATATACACACATACATATATATATGAAGTCCCATTCATGTTTCTCATCCATAATTAGAAGGAAAAACCAATTAGCTCTCACCAAATCAATAACCCCATGTGGCTTGGATCTTTATAATTAACCCTCCCTGCTCTTTTAGCCAAAGAAAGCTGCCGAAAACTACACAAGGTAAGCCCTTTGCCATTTCAAACCATAACTGGGTTCCTCCACAGCTGCAGAAAGAAATTCACAATCAGCACATACATGAGAACCCTCATGATACATGGTCCCAATCAGCCTCGACGTGCCCCCATCAGTCGCTGGACTGGTTTTATCACTTGTTGGTGAATCATTGGCGACAGCATAGACAGGAACGCACACCACCAAGGTCCCCAAGCATGCAACATATAAATAAAAAGGCCCAATCACATCTCTCACCCACAATTGGAGGGAACAACCAGTCAAGTCTCACCTCATCAAATGTCCACAGGTGGCTATACTATAGCAATCTGATACAGTTTAATGTCAGTATGAGAAGCAACCTCAGACTAGTCAGCTGAAATGGGAACACACACACACACACACACACACACACACACACACACACACACACACACACACACACACACACGCTACATTCAACCTTCTGAGACCCGTATATGGAGATGACAACCAACGACACACACAAACATTATTTGGCATGTCTTGGACAATTATGAGGGTCTCCTTGGTAAAAAGATTGAAATGGTCCACGTAAGGATGTGTTGTTTAGTTTCCTCTTTGCAATGTCGATTACGTTTTATTCACTTCAATTTTTTTTATTGTTGGAGTGCAAGGCCAGCTGTCTTGCCATTAAATAATTACCCTTGTCTCTGCAGCCATCACTTTCCTCCCTTTGCCGCCATTCAAAAGCCCCCAAAATTAATTCCAATAACCACGTGTAGTATTGTGAATTGTTTTGCAAACACCCTCAAAAACAGTGCATTGGTGTTTCGTTTTCATTGATCTAAAGCTCAGAGTGGGATTTTACATAAATGAGATGCAGGACAAAGACATCAGTTGACAAGACAATAGGAGCCAATGGACAAATATATTAGGTATATGGATTTGAACTTGGGTTCCAAACATCATGAGCAAATCGGTTCCGATGGGATCGATAAACAGACCGACCAGAGTGTCAGGTTCTGTTGAATTCAAATCATGAAATTTATGCTTACAACAAACCCAGCTGCCGGCATACAACTTCTGCTGCTTGATCGTCCCATTGGTCATCACACACTGTTCCCCACTCGCCATTGTGGAAAACCTCCAGGCGACCGCGGAAATCATCTTGTCCTCCTGTGAGCTTCAACGGTGTTCTGGGTCCTGGGAATTGATTCGGGGTTGATAGCAGGAATCAAACGACGGGAAAGGGGTGAGTGGGTTGTTGATTATTCCCTAACCCTCACCTATCAATGGTATTTTTGTACAAACAGCTTATTAAGCTGATGGAAAAAAAAAAGATTGTTCATCTTAATGTTTCACAAAAATTATTGTTAATATTTGATAGACAATGGTGATATCAATCATTAAGTTTGGTCGGGATCTGAGCCGACAGGCAGCATATCGATCAACCAACATCAGGAAGACATATTGTTGTCTTGTCGGTCGAAGATAATAAAGTGGAATTTCCGTAAACCTTCTCTCTCCTGCTAAAATCCAAGTCGTGAATCTCACCTGCGGCTCCATTGTTCACCCTTCGTCCTCTGGCATGCCTCACCGTCACAACCTGAAGCACACATATGGAGTTAATGCAATTGAATTTACTCCATGGTCAAGTTTTGTTATTTTATTATTAGCACGAGTGCACGACACACCAGATAGACTTCGTGCAATTGAATTTACTCTGTGGACAAGTTTAGTTATTTTATTATTAGCACAAATGCACGAGCACGACACACAGATGGACTTCATGCAATTGAATTCACTGCGTGGACAAGTTTAGTTCTTTTATTATTAGCAGGAAACATAGATAGAAATAATGTAGGTGAATTCACTCCATCGACAATTTTTATTGTCAGGTCAGGCCAGATCAGATCTGTGACTTGCTACAGGTATCACGTAAACCTGTACTAACCTGTTTCATGGTCGGGTTGTCAGTGACTAAACCGTCTCCCCCACCAAGTTTCTTGGTGAGGAGAGTGTATGGATATGGACACCCAGCAGGATTAAAAACAAAACCTGTCAAAGGGCGGAGGAGCTCCTTGTGAGACAACCGCCATCCACATCTGGTGCCCAACTGTGTCTGTGCCAGTACTCATGCAGTTGGGTGACCTATTTGTAGGAGATTGGTGGAAGGATGTGCACTCCGGCCACCGTAAAACACGTCATTCCACAAAACACACAAAAACGCAAATATAACAAAAAACCCACTCCATGGGAGCACGGTGAATTTGATTCAGTGAATCATGATGCCCTCTGGAGGATTCTCGGTCCTCGTGGGGTGCCACCAAAACTGATCAATCTGACTTCTGAACGATACTCTGGTACTGAGAGTGCTGTGAGGTGTGGTGATACCATCTCTGACTTATTTACAGTTATTACTGGAGTTCATCAGGGGTGTGTCCTGGCTCCAACACTTTTCACTGCTTGTATGGACTGGATTCTGGGGATGATGTCAGAGAGATCAACCTGTGGTGCATCATTTGGGAATGTCAAATTCTCTGACCTTGATTTTGCAGACGATGCAGTCATCTTTGTGGAGAAGCTGGATATCCTTATGGGGGTCCTCAATGCACTGAATGAGGAGTTGGAAGCGCTGGAAGTACTGGTTTACTGGGTCAAAACTAAGATCCAGGTTTCAACTGACATATTGGATGCTGCTGTCTTGTCTGTACCTGTTTGTGGTGGGGATGTTGAGGTCACAGATATTCACTTACCTATGCAGCGATCTTTATGTCTCTGCATGTTGTGAGCCAGAGGCTGATAGACGTCTGGGTCTGGCTTGAGGAGTCGTGGATTCACTGGATCATGGGGTGTGGCACTGTCGGTACCTGTGCAGCAGGATGAAAGTCCAAATCTTTCATTCCTTCGTCTTGCTCAATGGATGTGGGACTTGGACTCTGATCAAGGATCTGAGACGGAGATTTAATTCCTTTGGAACCAGGTCTCTTCGGAGAATCCTTGGCTATCGCTCGTCAGACTTTGTGTCCAACGAACAGTTGCCGAGAGAGACTCAGATGAGATTTGTTACCTGCGTAGTCCGTGAGCCTCAGCTGTGGCTGTATAGTCATGCGGCTCGTTTTCCTGACGCTGATCCTGTTCACCAGATTCTCTCATCGAGGGAGCCTCATTAGTGGAGGAGGCCAAAAGGCCGACCACATTCCTCGTGGTTGCAGCAGGTTGATCAGTATTTCAAGGACATGGGGATGGGCCAGGCATCTGCCGGGGGGGGGGGGGTGGCCCCTGGAGTACCACCGGCGGAAGTGGATGCAACAACGCGCTGCTCTGGCGCATGCTCCCACACCTGACATGACCTGACAAATTTAGTTATTTTATTATTGGTACGAGTGCACAACACACAGGAAGAGTTTGTCCATGTGAATTTACTCCACGGAGAAGTTCGTGATTTTATTGCGAGCAGGAAACACAGGTCGACTTAATGCAGGTAAATTCATTCCTTGGATAAGTTCACCTTTTATTAGCAGGAAACACCGATGGAATCACTGCAGGTAAAATAACTCCACAGACAAGTCTAGTTATTTTATAATTCGCACGACACATAGGTAGACTTAGGGCAGGTAAATTCACTCCATGGACAAGTTTAGTTCTTATATCATTATCTGTATTATTATTATTATTATTATTATTCGCTGAAGTCCACGACAGGTCCCCGTAATACCAAAAATATTGTGAACCAGTCCCTCTTACCAAGTTCTGTGATAGCTGCATTAATTAATTAGTTTGAAAATAAATTATTTTGTGTGCACACATATCTTTACAATTGAATTTGAGTTTCAGTTTACCCAAAAAGGTTATGTACTCATTTTAATTTATGAAATTTTATTATGTGCTTTATTGTAATTTTTTGGTAAATTACTACGTACTCGTACCTCTTCCATCGTATGATGATTAAAATCGTTCTTTGCAATTTCGAGTCTAAGATTTCGTGTCTACAATTAATAAATTCAGCGTTTTATAAGTATAAGCTTGAACACGCATCCAGCATCTGGTGGAATGATCATCATTCATGATGGTGAATCGTGATGATTGATGACGTCATCGTGATGATTGATGACGTCATCGTGAAATTGATGCGGGTGCGTGGATTTTCTTGATCGGTGAGGCTGTCACGATAAACAATCTCACGTCCTCGGGCCAAACCAGTCGAACACACTGCATTGATTTTACGTTGTGCTCTCCCCGAGCACCCCTCTGAGTCCCAGGCTGAGCGAAAGAAGCACCGAACGCACGAACACACGTACCTGCTGCAGCGGTACGCAGAGCAGAGCAGCAAGGCAGATCAGCTGCGGCATGTCACGCCCCACAGCGGTCGCCCCTCAGCTCTTCACATGCCGAACATGGCTGAAAAAGTGGCCACGAGCGACCCAGTCGGTGGAGACGAGTCCGAGTCCTGCGTGACGGACTGGTGGGTCTGGCAAGACCGGAGGGTTGGAGAGCGAGAGTGCAGAGAAGGAAGGGGGAGGAGCCATCGTAGGTGGGCGTGGCATGTTTGATGTGCAGACCTGCAGGCTGAGTTCACCGTCCGGGGTGTTGTCCCCCCTTGCCGACCTTCACAGTCCGGGGTGTTATCCCCCCTTGCTGACCTTTACTGTCCGGGGTGTTGTCCCCCCTTGCCGACCTTCACCGTCCTGGGTGTTGTCCCCCCTTGCTGACCTTCACCGTCCAGGATGTTGTCCCCCCCCCCACCTTGCCGACCTCACCACGTGCCAACGTCCGTTCCCATAGCCGAAACGCGCCCTGGCACGCCGAGTGCTCAAACAGGTTATCTTGGCGCGAAAGCACGCCATCCCGTCGCCGCCCACTTGTCGCAGCATTTCCGGTGTCACTCTGGCACTGCCAAAGCATGTACAGGTGAGTCATGCTACGGTCACGTGCTCCACATCGGCGCAGGTCGCTCGCTCCTGCTGTCGTTAACTCTCAAAAAGTCTCTTTTGAACAAGCCAAGAGTCATTGTGACGCCGATAATTATAATCGGTGGGAATCGATTTTTCCCACGACCTTTAATAAATGTGCACCATTCCGATGAATCACATCGCGCCATCGATATATAACACCGTAGTTAGCGTCCGGAGAAACGGTTACTTTCTACGGCTACAACATCTATCCGATTGTGTGATGACGGATTTGTTGATTTCGTGAAATATCGTGTGGATAAAAGTATCTCTCATTTGAAGCTTGGTTTCAGACCGTCCAGCTCCCTCTCTCCCTCCCTCCTCTCTTTCCCACACCCCTCCTCCAACCGTCATCCATCCTCCCTTCTAACGCGCCGCACAGATGTTGAGACGAAACCAAAGGCCTCCTTGAAAACGGAGTGCGAAGGACGTTTGTCATATCGTTGAGATGGAGGAAGCTCTGAGAACCGACGTGATGTCTGGAGCTGCTGGGAAATGAAGAAGATGGGATTGTCATGCCAGACAGTACTGCACCCCTCCTCCGCACAGCTGCACCGTCGCATGCACTGTGTGCCTGGCTGGCCACCTTCTGTCCATCTTGGATCGACCTGACATGAGGTCTATTTGCGACTTCAGGCACTTTGGGGTTTCGTTAAAAGAGGACCTCAACCATAACCTGACCAACATTAATTTACCACCTCATCTTACCAACCGGGGTCTTGAAAGACCCCAACTCAAAACCATTCGATCTCACGAAATCTGCCAAAGTTTCACATCAATGAGGAAACATGATGTTTTATTGATAACATCACCGAACATTATAAAAAATTAAAAACATACGTATAAAATGTAAAATTAACAACCTTCCAACTGAGGACTTTTATGACCCCCAAGTCAAAATCACGAAATTTCATTCAATCTGCTGAAGTTTCACATCAATGAGGAAACGGATTTTTATCGGATGATGTTTTCGTGATAAAATAAACAAACATAATCATTAAGAGAAAAAATAATATATTTTTTAGAAAACTTGCTCGAAACAAATACCATGTGAAGTAATAAATAATCTATTCCAAAAAAACCAAAAACGAAAACAACACGGGTCTTTTTAGACCCCAGAAGGGATTTGCTTGTAACTCTGTGTGGTAAGGTGGGATCTTAAAACACACACACACACACACACACACACACACACACATATATATATATATATATATATATATATATATATATATATATATATATATATATATATATATATATATATATTCGTCTATCCATCCATCCATTGAGACCATACTCTGTGCAGAGCGTTGGTGCTGCTTGAGCAGTCTCCTTGGCTCATGGGTACAATCCTGGACGGATGAGTCGCCACTCCGACAAAATATACCAGCAAGCTGGTACTTATTTTGCCGACCTCAGTCAGATGAGAGGCTGAGTCAACCCCATCTGGTATTAATTCAACAGCAAAGGAGGATTTGAACTCAGGACGCAAGCATCCCAAGCTCACCACTCTCACCATTAAGCCAACACCAGGCATATATATATATATATATATATATATAT
>BROF01001989.1:0-12392 GCA_024346535.1 Eptatretus burgeri
GACCTTGACCTTTGACCGATTTTGACCAAAATCTAATCAGCGCTAGCCATCACCCTGCTGAATCATGTGGTGTAATTTGACATTGGTAGCTTCTTCCGTTCTCGAGTTATCGTGCCTACAAACAAACAAACAAACAAACTAACAAACAGAAACGGAAGGCATCAATATACTTACGAAATCTTTAGATTTCGTAATAAAAAAAAACAAAACAGACCACCGACCTGACTGTGATTTGAGAGCAAATGGCAACAGGCCTTGCGTTTCGGCCTCATCATGTGAGATTCCAATACTGTTGAGAGCATTCAATTCCCTAGGATCCAGGAGAGATGGATGAGATGCTGGTGCGCCAGCCATCGGAGAGTGCACGACTGGATTTAGCTCCACACAAAGTCTTGGTAGACCGCACGTAGTTCTGATCTTTCAAGGAAAGACTTGGAAAGATGGAGGATTCCCTGTCTGCGTCTGGCTTTGGAGGCCAGGTTTAGTATTCGGTCAGCCCAGAGAGGTCTTGTTTCATGGTTCGGCCTCGAAGTTCAGGGAACGAACTAAACCTATTACAGCAGCTGACCATGGAAATACGTGGGTTTGTTTGATGATCATTCCATAGCAATACAGTAAGACTGGGGTTTTTTTAGGATTGAAGGGCATGCTCGATTTATCAGCCCATTGTCAAATCAATTCCAGATCAGCAGACGGGTAATGAAGCTGCTGTTTGCGGGATATATATATATATACATATATATATACATATATATATATATATACATATATATATATATATATATATATATATATATGACTCAAGATCTTCCCTAACCTCCCCTTCCTCTTCGTTCTTCTCCACTTCTCTCCTCTCTCTCATCATCCAATTGAAATGAATACCCGGTTAATTTAAATTCTCAACATCATCACAGATGCAGATGCGGATTCACCATTTTCAGGTTATTTACTCATTTGATGTTCTTTGACGGCATTGTGCCTTTGACTTAATATCTCAAGAAAACTTGAGTTTCAGCTCCGGATACGCAAGTCTGTGCAGACATTTTCTTAATTGGTTAAGTTTTACGAATGCCTGAAATTTTCAACTGGCCAGTTATTCGTAGGGCTGGCAGGATGGCCGAGAGCCCTAGACGTATGAACACTCGCATCTGAGCTGTCTAGCCTGGGGTCGAATCTTTCCCCAGCTGTATACACCATACCGTGTTCATGGTGTTTCGCATGCAGGGCGAGGCGTCAATGCGTGTGCCGTCCCTCGGATGGACGTTAAACTAATTTCAACTGGACGCCCCGTCTGCCAGAATTGCTTGGTGGACGTTAAAAGCCCCACGGTGTCCTTCAGAAAGAGCCGGCAAGCAATCGCCGGCACCCTGACCAAATCCCAAATTCCCTGCACACTCGATCGAGTATCCTGCATCAGAGTGGCAACCTGTCCAGGATTGGAATCTCAGCTAAGAATCTTCTTCGGCAGCACCGATGTTCTGCGTAATGCATGATTTGATGATGATGATGATGATGATGATGATGATGATGATGATGATGAGTTATTAGTATGTCAGTGATATTTTCTCATGAACATTTGTGCAAGATTTATTATTTAGCAAACAGCTGTTCACTATCAGTTACATTGTTTATTTTTCTTCAAATTTAAAAGAGACGTTTTCATGCGGTTGTTGTTCGATTGATTACTGGTGTCTTCTGTGCAGATACGTTTGAGTGGATACCCGCGTAAGATGTACGAGGGCCGCGTGGAGGTTCTTCACAATGGAGAGTGGGGCACTGTGTGTGACGATGACTTCACCATGAGCATTGCCAACGTGGTGTGCCGTGAACTGGGCTTCATCGGCGCCAGTAGCTGGTCTCACAGTGCCAAGTATGGCAGCGGTGTAGGCAAGTGGAGGATTCATCAGACCATGCTCTTCTTTACTTTTTCTGACTGGCTTGCTTTGCTCTTTAATTTAACGATTGAACTGCAGACGGGGTTACACAGCACTTAACCCAATATATTTTTTGCCCCAAATGGCTCATTGACCTGGTGATGAAGAAGATGTGCACAATGGGATGATTTATTTGATTGATTTATCGGAAATGCACAGCCCTGCTGTGCATCTCCTCTCAATCAATCAATCAAATACATCATCACATTGTACGTTGATCGATACACCTGTGATAATTCGGAGCAGTAATTTATGTGCAGTCAAGTGGTGAGGAGGTGAGACAGATGTTGCCGAGGTTGTAGGTGTTAAAATCCAGCATTCCAGTATTAAGGATTTAGAATGGAGGCTTCCAGAAACCCATTCTCGAGAGAATGTTTGACCCCATTAGGTTATTAAAACCCAGGTGGCTCATTAATTGACCATTAGGAAGAAGGTCATCATCCTTACTGCTGGTATGCTCAGCATCCAATGTTCGGTTTCTCATTGTCATTGCCTATTAAAACTCTCAGGACCAGACACAGTACATATGTATTGTTATGGTTTCTGAGGGACATAGTGGAGGGAAGGGGGTGGGGGGAGGGGTTCACGAGGAGGTCTGCTCAGACCCACTTATTGACTTCCGAACCTGAAGCTGATGGATCACGGATAATTCCCCGACCCGACGGCTTACTTAGGCCGAGGTCACATTTGCCACGGCGGCCGTGGGGTCTCCAAAATCTGCGCCCACTAGCAAGTCTACGGCGGCCGCAGTATTTCCACGGTCACACAATGTAGTAGTCACATATGTTTTTATTTTTCGGGGAGCCGCACGGCGTGTTTATAAATTGTGGAGACCGAAAACGTGGGGGTGCCGTACGGTCTTTGATTTGATGTCGCACGGTGACACTGCACGGTATACGGTGCAGCCGCCATAATTTTTTGGGGGTTGGGAAAATTCATTTTTCATTGAGAAGAGCTTACGGCAGCCGCACGAAAAACGCAAGCCCACCGCATGCCCTATGTACGGTCGACGTGGAACACATCTATGTCATAGCTTGGCTTGTCTAATTGCTCCGGCGAGCGTAGAAATGAAAAAAAGTTATAACTTCGCGATTTCATTCCACGGCGACCTTACGGCCTGTAAAATATAGCCATACGGCGTAGGGCCACCCTGAGGCCACCTCAGTTTCTCTGCGGCCGCCGCACGTTTCTGTCAAATCAGAGGGCGTACGGCCGCCGTATCCTCGCCGTAGAGCAAATGTGACTGAGGCCTCAGCAACCGCAGATGCTGTTTGGGCCCACCAAACTTAGCAGGGTCCTCGCACCCAATTATCTCGCATTCCCTTACTGGTGGTTTAATGATCCCAAATGAGAAACCACAACTTCTCGTATATTTATTACACACTATGTCTAACCAATGGAGAACGAGACAATCGAGCAGGTTTGGAAAGTCTATAATATTGTGGCAAGAAGGCACGTACGGTACTTTCAGGCACATTTATTGACGAGCAAATATTCACAAGGGACGTACAGACAATGAGACAACAGAAACACAAGAAAAGCTTACCCCTAGCACTCAAGAAACCCCTTATACAACCGGCCTTACCTCATCACTGAACAAGACATCGGCACCTCATTCATTCTGGGAAATTAGAAGAGAGAGGTGGAAGGGTACACAGAGGGGGAGAGAAGTATAGGGTTGACACCAGCCTCACCTGTATGTGAACCGGATTACTCACATGAAACCAAACAGGGTGTAAGGTGTGGTTAGTGGCTTCGCATTCTCCAGCATTCTGCTTGGAGTGCTTGCCTCGCGACTCTCATGTCGCCAGGCACTACTCAACGCTCAGTCAACCTGACCAGGTCTTTCAACGTTCACCCGACGCTCCCAGCGCCCGTGAAGTGAAGTGTTTGGAGAATGTGCATTTAAAAGGTGTCTGGTTACAGAGATGTGGCTGTTTTAAAGGGAGGTTCGAGTACTGGATGATTAATTTGGAAAGGAATGAGGTTGGAGTTCGGAGTGGTTGATTTCGGAAGAGAAAAATGGGAAAGTTTCTATCGACAATCACAATGTATTTCCCGTTCCCTGATACAAGGGGATGGGTAATCTAACTCACCAACATTATGATGGAAATATCTAAACTCCAGGGTTCTTTTATGTGTTGAATGCGTCTCCTTGAGGTCTTTCCAAATCCGCAACAAAAAAATATATATTGTTGCAGTTCTGTAAAACCACACACCTCCGAGGTAATGGCACACAACATACAGCAGTCCCAATGTACTTATTTCAGTAGTACGTGTCTAGTTAACCCTTTCCATATGTCTCATGGGTAAATGGGAAAGATGTGTTGCATAGGGCTCTTTTAGTTGGGTCTTCAATTTTCAATCTTTGCACTTCTTCCACTCTTTTGCCCCGCTTTGTCTCTCTCACACGAAACACGCAAGCACGCACACAGACGATGAAAGGAGTGCAATGCAACATGGATCCTTTGCAGTACGCGCGCCAATTCTCAACTGCCATCTCGCTTCGGACCTCGATTCTGCTCACCACGACGTTTCACGCTCACCACAACCACTTCACACGACTAACAAAAATACCTGCAACAACTTAACGTTTACATTTTCATTACAAACGCGACCATAAAGGACAAACCTCTCCCTCCCCACTGGGAAGACATCGTTACAAGCAACTTCCATCTTTTTGCCACAACGCCACATTACAATCACTTCAGTGCAAATGCCACAACCTTCTCCCACCTCTTTACATCCACCGCAACTACCACAAATTCACCAAACCGTACCTCAGCCTCGAGGGATGCTGGTAAGTCGAGGGTCGGGTTATTAAGGGCCATAACTCGAAGCACGAACATGCGGTGGAGCTCGTTTGAGGATGTACGGGTAGCGTGGGGATTTCCCTAAATTATCACGGTTGAATGGAGGTCAGCGCATGTTCTGGGCCAAAGAGCGCCTCCAGGAACCATGGCCCCATGTTTATGTCAGAGCTCCGACACATGGACACGTCGGTGGGTGACTGAGCCATTTTCGCATTCAGGGCCTGGCAGGGCATGACTTTGACCGCTATGGACCAATGGGGAGGCTTGCATTTACCAACAGCTCCATTTGATCAGATTATTGGCTCCTACCCTCACCTGGGACCCATAAAAAGAGGAGAACTTGAGATATCGCCAGACTCGCCAGATGTCAGAGCTCGCCAGACAAGAGACTGCGACAGACATCGGACCTCGCTGGGAAAACAGGCGGTGCAAGAAGGGAAAACGTCGGCGCTGAGCGAGGGGCACCACGAGTCGTGTGATCACGAGTAACTACTACGAGCCAAGGCTCCTCTCATTCTATCAACGCTCAGTTTGGCTGAATCCCATAGCAACACTTACATGTACAGATTCTTATACTATTACGGCAAGGTCCTTACTCTTACACATCTTTCTCTCCCATCTATCTCTTTTCTACTGTGGACGCACAAGAGCAATCGACATGGGCAAGCCCAACCAAGATCGTTCTTTTCAGCAGAGCGAACCCAAGAGCAAACTCAAGAGTGAACCATACTGACCTGCACCTCACATCTTCCTCTTACACCACGTTGCACCACCCATTGGATTACACTTGCACCTCTCACTCCCACACCCTAGACACCCTCAGTATTTCTCCCTCCTCCCCTTTTTTTAAGCGTTTTGGGTTGCGCAGATCCGCCGACCGCTCCAGGTAATGAGAGGTCGCTAATCCTCAACTGCTTCTTATCTCTCGAGGCTATCTCTAACTTTCCTCAGGTGTGTGTGTGTGTGTGTGTGTGTGTGTGTGTGTGTGTGTGTGTGTGTGTGTGTGTGTGTGTGTGTGTGTGATGGCACCTGTCGTAGCACAAGTTAAGACTGTCTAATAATATTTTGGATAACTATGTGTCTTCTTTTGTGAATATTGTATGACTTTTGCCACACCCCACAAATTCCTTGTTTTCCCTGCTGTACATTTGCAACAAATCCCAAACTGTGCCACATAATTTTCCTCGCTCTCATTTAAATAAATGTTCTTGTTA
This sequence comes from Eptatretus burgeri, assembly GCA_024346535.1. Classification (NCBI taxonomy): domain Eukaryota; kingdom Metazoa; phylum Chordata; class Myxini; order Myxiniformes; family Myxinidae; genus Eptatretus; species Eptatretus burgeri. Next base: position 5,962 of record BROF01001989.1, read on the forward strand.
GAATTTTACCCAGCTCGTTTTTGTCTTTTCCTCCATTGGTCTAGCATGGTTCGCACCTGAGCTTAGCTGGGACATTATACCCCAAAAGCCGCGATTTAGTCGATGTGTACTGGGCAGCTCTGCTTGGCTGCACCTGATACGGAGAGCAACTTGAATAACGCAAGTACCCATGGAGGGCGCGATTCCCCGATAAGGCGATCAGGTGTCCCAAGGTAAACGGTTGTCAGATGGAGGACCCTGTGCCATGTGGTAAAGTTATTGGCGTTCGCGGTTGTTTCAATTTTATGTTCTTGTTTCCCAGTGGACATCATTCACTGGAGGACCTGGGTTCGATTCCTTGTCTGGGCACGTATTTTTCCCACATATACTACATATATTAAATTATATTTATATTTTCATTTACGGATATTTTCCGATGGTTCTGTGATTTCTATTTTTTTCCCGGTGTATCGGCTTCGATGTCCATCGGCACGCAACATTTCAGCTTTTTATGTCACCTCGAAGGTACCTATATTTAATATCAGTCAGTGGTTAGAAAGAGCTATATATATATATATATATATATATATATATATATATATATATATATATATATATATATATATATATATATATATATATATATATTATTGTTATGAAAATAATTATCGTTGACATAAGGCGTTTCATAGCACCCTGTTTCGTACCTGCCAGGATAATGTACATAGATTTTCCAGTCACCCTAGACCCCGTGCCTGTCAATTTTCTCCTTTATCCCTCTGTATTTGTTGTTTCTTAATCCTTCCCCATTGTACTTTCTCAACTCCCACACAGGTGTGAAGCCAACATAGCGCGAGCATGTGTGCTACCTTTGGCGCACTGCGATAACATGGCGAACCCATGGGTGTGACATCCAGGTGAGCCCACAGCAGATGATGCCTGTAAAAGCCCGTACAGAAACACTAGGCCGTTGGAGTCGTGTGCCAGTTCGGTCCCAGTGGATGTCCTGCCACAGAAGGGATACACTGGTGGTTCCCATCAGATTTGCAGTTCCAGCCAGTCGGGTCAATTGCAATTCAGTTCCAGCCGAGGGAGAGGGGTTTGAGTGCACTTTGAGAGAAGGCCAGTTGAGTGGATGGTGCAGGGTGTCCAAAAAGTCTATGTCGGGTGTATGATGCCCACCAATAACTCCATTCTGGTGAAACCCCCAATATCCAGACTCACTGCTCACCTCCACTCATTCATTCCTCTTTTGGCCCACCTGTGCAACCAACTTCCTTCGTCTCTTCGATTTCATTCTTCCCGGGGCTTCATGACAGCTGTTCACCACCATCTTCGAGCTATATGCCTGGTGTTGGCTTAATGGTTCGGGTGGTGCGCTTGGGATCCTAGGATCCTGAATTCAAATTCCACTTTCCTGTTGAATTAATACCAGGTGGGGTTGACTCTGCCTGTCATCCTTCTGAGGTCAGCCAAATGAATGCCAGCCTGCTGGTATCCTGTGTCAGAGTGGCATAGGATACATCCAGGATTGTACCCCATAGCCAAGGAGACTGTTTCGGCAGCACCAACACTCTGCACAGAGTATGGTCACAATGGATGGATGCATCTTCGAGCTGAGAGCCCAGGGCCCCCCATCAGCAACTATTATCTTTTCTACCCCAAATAACCCTCCCAAAGCCCACCTCTTTGTGGGTTTCCAGTTTTTCCTCCCACTTCTGTGATTGGGAGTTTGTGGCTGCATTCATCTTGTTCATCCCCTGTGTCCTCTCCTTGCCCTCTTTTTTTTTTCCCCACATCTTTTATTTCTCCACATCTCCCTCTATTTTCTCCCTCAACCCTTCTGTATTTGTGCCCCCTCCTCTTTTCTACTGTTCTTTTAATTGAATTACATTCTGATCCATTCTGTCTTCCAGTTCCTCCATGAGCCTCTTCAATATATACAGAAAAAAAAAATGGTGGTGTACCTGAAAGCAGTGGGGGCTGATGTTGTGGAGTGCCTGCAGGCCCAGAAAAAGAAGCAGATGTCAGTCAATACTAGGTCTGATGACTTCTCAGAGCAGCGTGACCTTCTCAGGACCAGGCAATCTCTGCCAGGTATGTGGCCACACACACTCTTGGTGCAGAGGAGTGTAGCCAGGTGGGGAACACCTGGGTTGAGGCTCCTTACAGTTGTGTGTGTGTGTGTGTGTGTGCGTGCGTGCGTGCGTGCGTGCGTGCGTGCGCGCGCACATTCAAGTGAGTGCACCAGGAGTAATTGCGATGAGTCGAGTGAGTGCAGAGTTGTGGACATTGTGAGTAAGGTTATGAGGAAGGTAGGAGGAGAAATGCCACCAGCCAGATTGAGGACTGACGGTGTAAATGTTTGAATGTGTCGGATTCTGCTGCAGAGACACGAAGTTTTGAAACAGGTTTGGCTCTGAAATCAGAGAAGTAACAATGGGAGTGGTGGCCCTGGGCTTGGCTGAGGCTGAGGTTGAGGAGAAAGGTTGGAGGCCAGTGCAGGTGGCTGTGCTGGGCCCACAATGCATGGGGGAAAGGCAGGGGTCAGTGTGGACAACTGCATTGGCTCGAAGAGCCTTGTAGGAAATGGGGTTCTTCTCTGGGTGGTGTTATCAGGCCCAGGGACCACGTAGGAGCTGGCTATAACACCAGAGCTGAGAGCAACAACAGGACGAGGCTAGCCAGCAGGGTCTATGGCAAAGGGGGCCCTCATCGGTGACAAAGGGCAGTCACAGCAACGGACTGACGACTGATTGTAGTGTCACCATTAACTCAATTAAATAGACAGGAATACGTCGTCAATGCACACGAGTTTATTTAAATATCACGGAGAGAAGAGAAAGCGGTGGAAGTGTTGCCTACAGACACAATAGGAGGGTACATGAGTGAAAACTCCATTATTACACAAGGTAAGGGTTTTACAAAACTGTTATTTCATCATGAGAAACTGAATATGGAATATTATAACGGTACAATTAAATTAACTCGATATAACGAAACTCAAGATCAATTCATCGGATGTACTGAACATTCCAGCATTCACCAGGACGGTGGTTTACAAGGATTTTAAATGTGCATGGCCTTCAGAGTTCCATCACGCAGTTTGGCTCTTCTACGAGATCTCAAACAGACAAGAGTTCGAACCAGGCATTCCTGAACCTCTAAGATGGCGCCCCACCCCAGTCCCAATCCAACCGCGTGATGGACCTACCGGGTCCATCACTCGTTCGTTCATCGGTTCATACGACTCACTTTACAAACAAATTAACAGATTTTCCTGGAACATAGTGAAAGTCTAAATTGAACAATAACAAAATTATTCCGTCGACATCATGTGATAAGTTACTACCTCCAATAACATCCGGTTCAATCAAAGGTCATCGCATCCATTTCAGATGTCGCAATAACCTCGAACAATGTAGGAAGTGATGAATTGGGTGGGTGAATTGGCTTTGAATTGGATGACTTGCAACATTAGGATGGCTTACTCCTCCATTTTCTTGGATTTGGGTTGAGTGGAGAGCGTGTAGAAGATGTGCTGATTTGTGAGCATCGGAAAAATGTGGATTGAGCGAACCAAAATTTCGCTGAGCACGGTGTGCGGAGTGAGTGGTATGGAGAGGAGCACCCCCAACAGGACGGAGCCTCCAATGAGTGGTAGGCCAGAAAGAGGGGGTTAGGAGGTTTGGGAAATTGGAGTTGTGAAGCTGCTCGTTATTGGGCAAGGGAAGTGTGGCCTGTGAGTTAGAAGGAGTGTTTAGTAACGAAGGCAACTAGCCTTGGGGTCTCCCCATTGCTGAGTGATGCTGGAGATGCCATAAGGGCAGTTTAGTTTAGGAATTCAGAGTTCGGCCTATATGTGCCCAGAGAAGGCTCACAACATGATTGCCAAGAGGGCACGGTGGGAGCCAGGGAGGAAGAATGCTGCAGGTGAGCCCCGAGATCTCAAGCGCCCAAGTGACATAGAGGAAGGCAAAGAAATCTGAGTCGTGGACACAGTACCCAGCCAGCTGATTGTGCGAGAGCACAGAAATAGTAAGAATTTTGAGGGCCATACCCAAATTATTGGGATGAGAACAGCTTGCTGAGCAGTGGGGTGTTTATTAGGGCCACCATAGTGGGTTCAAGGGAATGTTGTGAGAATATGGTTTTCATTGTATATTTGGGTTTAGTATAGGTACTCTCCTCCACACCACATAATGTGTCAGCTGCTGGTAAAGGCCCTGTCGCACCTTGACGATTTAGCCAGCGTATGCCCGACGTATGAAAAATTTGTCTAAAACGCTGGCACACGTTGAATACGTTATAGGTAAGTTTGTATACGTTAAGAGCACACTGGCATACGTCGTAGTACGCCGAGCTGTTAGACAAATTTTCGACGTATGCGAGCGTATGACTCACACGTTCCGCATACGCTGACCATAAGTTGCAGGCACGTTACGCGATCGTTGACACACGTTACTTGTACGTTACTCATAAGTCGAAACACGTCGAGGTAATGCTTAGCGTCAGTGTTCCAGACTCCCTGGTTTTTTTTTTCTTCGGTATGACGGTGATGTTGACACTTCAATTTCTCGTGCGGTTATAATATAATTTAATTAATAGGCTGCCGCTCAACGATTTAAATCATAACCGCATGAGAAATCGAAGTGTCAACATCACCGTCATACCGAATAAAACAAAAAAAAAACAACAAAAAAAACAGGGAGTCTGGAACACTGACGCTAAGCATTACCTCGACGTGTTTCGACTTATGAGTAACGTACAAGTAACGTGTGTCAACGATCGCGTAACGTGCCTACAACTTATGGCCAGCGTATGCAGAACGTGCGTCATATGCCGAGTACGTCAAGAAATTTTCAACATGCTGAAAATTTCTCTACGTACTCGGTGTATGACGACGTATGCTAGTGTACTATGACGTATGCCAGCGTGCTCTTAACGTATACAAAACTTACCCATAACGTATTCGACGTGTGCCAGCTTGGTTCGGCAAATTTTTCATACGTCGGCATACGCTGGCTAAAACGTCAAGGTGTGACAGCGTCTTCACACTTCGATGTCTTGTGCAGTTATGATTTGAATCTTCGAGCCGCAGCCTATGAATAGCCTACGCCACGTGATCGTCGGCGATACGCTGCCGCGCTATGCATAGGTTCGACTATCGTTGGGCATAGGTTGTGAACGCCGACAACACACTCAGCATTCGTTGGTATAAGTTATCTATATGTGATTGAAACGTTCTGTGTACGTTACTAATACGTTATGCATACGTCCAACATGTTATTATACGCCCAAAACTTTAAAAAAACATTAATAGTTCAGCGTACGCCAGCGTTTTACATACATTTTGATACCTTGCCATACGCTGGCTAAAACGTCAAGGTGTGACAGGGGCTTAAGGATAGGGTAATTACCTCCACCACCGAAGGTGCACAGAGGTTATGTTTTCACCCGGCTGTCTCTCTGTTTGTCTGTGAGCAGAATATCTCAAAAGGTTATGGACGGATTCGGCCAAAATTTGGTGGATGGGTTAGGTTTGTGACGAGGACAAATTGATTAGATTTTGGTGAAGATCCGGATCCGGTTAAGGCTGAACCTATATATATATATATATAGCACGGTATCTCAAGTTGTGGATGGATTCGGATGAAACTAGGTGGATGAGTTGAGTCGGTGACAAGAACAGGTCGATTAGATTTTGGTTCAGGTCCAAATGCAGATCCGACCTATCAGTGGGATACAAAACGTGAACTGTTCAGCCTGGCAGAGGTATGCGCTCCACTGAGTGCCATCCTAGTTTGCGTTTGAGAGGACCCATTGAGTCCGAAATATTTAAACAAGAGTTGATGTCTCAGTCTGTCAACCTCTCTGCCAGAGCACCAGGTAAGTCCCAGCCACATCAGTTCTTTAAGTTTTGAAATGTGCACCATGATTTCCCATCCAGGGGGAAAGAGTAGGTTTGCAATCGACCATCCTCCTCCCTGCAGCCAAGGCGTCCCCACCATCACTGACGTCTGCAGCCAGCCAGCAACATCAAGTTGTCAGTCTGTTGAGCATCACCACTTCCACAAAAGAAGCCTGCTGCCAATGCCACAAAATATACTTCGTCTGCTGCAGTCTCCGACTTTTGTTTCCTTTGCCTGGCTAATGTCTTGCTTTGTGCTCCAAGGACCATTGTTATTTGCCATTGTGAACTATCGCTGCCTCGAGCAATTTCACCCCTCTTCCATGGACTCTGACCTTTCGATTATTTATCGTGTTTGATGTGCTCTGCGATTTTATTGAGGAATGCCCTTCCGCAGAGCCACCTTTTATTGTTCTTTTGAATTCTGGTTACAAACGATAAGTGTAGTTATGTGTATATGTATGTTCAGTATATATAAATATTAAATAATGTGTGTATATATATATTAAATAATGTGTGTGTGTGTATATATATATATATA
>BROF01001989.1:36050-53485 GCA_024346535.1 Eptatretus burgeri
TGGTACACGAGAATTTGACGACTCGGGACGAGTCTGTAAAAAGGGGAGGGGTAGTGTTACGGTTGTGGAAATTCGCATTACACCATAAAGGGTCCTCAGGTGAGATATATCGGTAAGTTCATGTGTAATTAACCCAAACCCCTTGTATAGAGGGAATATATGTGATCCATTCGGGCTGCGACGCTTCAGTTAGCCGTTTTTCTTTTGCTGCAGTTAATTTGGTGCAAAAACAACAACGAACCTCGCCACATCCAACATCTCAATGATCACGCCATTCACTACACGACGCCACCTTCCACAACTACGCTACCACATCTTCGCCACTCGCCATTCAACGAGCACCGTGCGGGCGCGTGCAAGAACAAAAACCAACAACGCTTGTGGGGTTTTCCCACCTAATTTCCCCGCCTGATGATTCCGCCTGAATCCCCCCCCCCTTGTTGTTCATTGCCATGTAAGCCAGGATCGTCGTGCAATTTGCGAGGACTGCCTCGCTCCCGATTGGTGGATGCACGGCGTGAGACGGTCGGAGTGGGGGCACGCCCCCCTTCGAGAGCTTTCTGGAAATGCCTCGAAGGAAGGAGGAGCCAAGAACGGGAAGGGGCTTGGGGCGGAGTGAAGGGCAGAGCCGGCCCCTACAAAAGGGTGGGCGTGAAGAGTCGTGGTTGGTTGGTTGTTCCCTTGTCCCAGTTGGAGGCTGAAGGCTCTTGGTTCGTGCAAGCGATTGACAAAAAGGCGTGGACGTGAAGGTCGACGAGAACGTCTTTCCTTTTCCTGTTCCCTTGTCCCTGAAGGGGAATTGTGGAGAGTTGTGGTGATCGTCCCTGGTCGGAGGTTCTGTTCGTCCGTCCGAGCTGTCGGGCGAACGACACGTGCAGGCGCGCGGCACGAGCTCGTGGACCACACAGGAGGGACTCGGAGTTACGGTCGCCAAGGACTCGACGCGCTCAGGGAAGTCGCGACTTCCATTTCTTTTGGGTTCTGTGTAAATGTTTGTGTGTGGCGCCAGTCTGATCAAGTAGAACTATTTAAGTGTTGTAATAATTATATTTGGTTTTAACTCTTTCCCTGCTTCCTTTTGACTGTGTAATAAAGTGCTTGCTTGTTGAACTGTTTTCCCGTTTCACTTCGTCTTTTCTTTTATTGAATCTCCATCTTGCATCACGTAAGGGATTCGTGGTGGGTTTAAAACAACCGGTAATTAATCGGAACCGTCAAGGCCGACGATAACTCCGCTCGGTTATCCCTGTAATACGGAACGAACCGCTTAAGTGGTTCGTGTCCGGAGTCGGCCTGTGGCGTGGTCCCATCCCTCGGCAGATTACCTGCGCGGGTACTTAGGTATATCGACATTTGGCGATTCAACCTATTTCGCGTGGGTAGACTGCGGACTGGGTGGTGGTGGGGTTAAACCCCCACCCGTGACTGGTTTCTGGCGGTCCTCCCAGGTGGGTCATGACTGAATTGTCCGTCCGGTGGGCGATGCGGTCGCGATTCGAGTTACGCGGCCGATCGCACGCCGGCGGGCGCGAATTCGCAAGAGTATAAACAGGCGAGCATTGAGTGGCTTTGACACCAACTCTGGTTTAGTATAGATTATTTCCCTCTTCCTTGTACTCTGTAGCCACTGCTCACACAATGATGCAGTCAATACACTTTGGTACAACACTCTTGATGAAGGTTGGGGTCAAGTATCACATATTGTCACATGAGGATCAAGTAAAACTGAAAACGACAGCCCCACAACATTTCCTCAAGTACCACATTGGAGTAGTTTACATTGGTTTCCGCCATGTTTTAAAGTAGTTCTGAACACTCCGTTTCCATTGCATTGTCAGCTTGAGCACGTTTAATCAAGAAAGTTGCTTGGCAGGTGGTAAGCGAGCTGCTTGCTAACAGAACTCAGAGAACAGAGGAAGCAATGTTGAAGAATAGTGGGTGAAAACAGAGGAGCCACTGGCCTGCCTTCAATGTGAAGGCAACAGACATTGCAGATTGTCAATCTGCCCTGCCCAACAACAACAACAGACATTGCAGATTGTCAATCTGCCCAACAGACAATCTGCCCATCGTGGCAGATTGTAGTAATTTTGAGTGCTTGAGATTCCACATAAAGCAGGGGAGACAGATGTGATGCTGGAGCACCAGCCCATAGTGGAGGGCAGTACTTTTTTTGTATACCTTGTCGAGGCTCGTATGAGAGCTAACACACAACACACATCAAGGGGGGCATGAGATAAGAGGGGTGGGAGTGGGAAGGAAAAAACGGTGGGGAACAGAGACATTAGGAGATCTGTGGAAGGGAGAGGGATGGGGTGGGGAACATGGGGAAATACAAGATGGACATTACAGGGAATTTCAGGAAGGAAAGCAGGGAATTTGAAGGAGTTGGGTTTGGGGTGGTTTAACCGGTGTAGAAAAGTCCAAGGATTTGGATGGGGGACGATAAGAGGTGGTCGTGAACAGCTGTTTTGAAGGCCTGGAGGGAAGAATGGGATTGAACAGAGGGAGTTTATTCCAAAGGTGGGGAAAAAGAGGAATGAAAGAGTGAAGGTGAGCAGTGATTTTGGTAGTTTTACCAGAAGGGGGTTGTTGGCGGACCTTGAGTGCCCTGCTGAAATATTGTGGGGACAAATAGCAGACAGAGCGGGGGGGGGGGGCGAGACCGGAGAGGAGACGGTAGAAGACAGAAAGACCACCGACCTGCCTGTGGTGAGAGAGTGAGAGGCCCAAAGACTCAGCCTCATCGCAGGAGATACCAATGATCCGAAATGCCTTGGTTTCCACAGCGTGAAGCCGAGAAAGGTGAGAGGCAGGAGGACCAGCCCAAAGGGGAGAGCAGTACTTAATCAGGCTGCGGACGAAAGCTTTTTATGTGGTCAGGAGCTCAGGTGGGCCGAGGAAGGACTTTGCACGACAGAGACTCCCAGTTGGCGACTGGCTTTGGAGGCGAGGTTGGAAATGTGACTTTCCCAGGAAAGGTCATGGTAGATAGTGAGACCCAGAAGCTTGAAAGAAACTTCTTCCAGAGGATTGTTGAGAAAGTGGATGGGGGGGGGGTTCCAAACGGTCCTTTTTGAGAGACATGGTGAGAGTGTGAGATTTGTCAGGATTGAAAGACATGTTCCACGTGTGGACCAGTTTGTGGTTTTACGCAGCTCTGCAGAGAAAACTTTGTTGAGCTATGAGCAAGGTCTTGTATATTTTGAGTAACTCTGGTATTCAAAGCAAAGACATGGATTGATGTAAGATTTCCAGTCTGTGGTTGGCTTTGGAGGCCAGCTTTGTGATGTGGTTGGCCCAGGAAATGTCATGTCTGATGGTGAGGCTTGGAATTCCAAGTGACTAAACCTCTTCCTGTGGATGATCAAGGATAGATAGGTGGATCCGTTTGACAATCATTCCAAAGCAAAAGGGTGAAACATGATGGACTTTACAATATTCAAGAACATGTTCCATTTAACAGACCAGAGTGTAATCATTTCTAGATCAACAGAGAGAGACGCAGCTGTTGTTTGTCTTGCAGAGGGATGGGGGCAATGTGTGACACAATGTAGAGTCGGCTGCAAAAGAGAAGAGATGATTTTACAGAGTATCAGAGAGGTTATTAATATTGATGATGAACAAAAAAAAATACTGACAAAATTTAGTGATTGTCTCAACATTTTTTTCTTCCATGCTGCATGACGATGTCTACAAATTCCAGATCATTCGGCCACAGTGCAGGGATGTAGAAAAGGCATTTCAGGAGAGAAAAAGGCATTTCTCAGACTACGGTTATCTCACTGTCCTTACATCTCACTGTAAGATTAATTTATTGACTCCATTTTATAAATAACTACTATTAGTACTTGCTGCTCCCCTTTTATCTTTTGGAACATTTTGCATCATCTTAGTTAAACTTAGTTAAACACAACTTTCAAGTGAAAAACAAATTCTACAAATTTCAGAAAATTAATTAAAAATACAAAACCAGAATATCTTCGTTGAATAAGTGTCCCCCCCCCCTCCCCCCTGAGTTAACACATGGTGGAAGAATCTTTGACAGCAATTACAGCTGTGAGTCTGTTGGGATAAGTCTCTACCAACTTTACACACCTTGATTGGGCAATATTTACCTGTTCTGCCATACAAAACTGTTCAAACAAAGCCAAGCTGTGTGGGGAGCGTTGATGGACAACAATCTTCATGTCGTGCCACAGATTTTCGATTGGATTTAGGTCGGGGCTCTGACTGGGCCGCTCAAGGAGATTTATCCTTTTGTTCCTTAGCCACTCGAGTGGAGCTTTGGCTGCGTGCCTCGGGTCGTTGTCATGCTGAAGGGTGAACTTCCGTCCCAATTTCAGATTTTTCTTTCTTGCAGCAGGTTTTCCTCTTGGATTTTTCTGTATTTTGCTCCATCCATTTTCCCTTCTATCCTGACAAGTTCCTCAGTCCCTGCTGATGAGAAACATCTCCATGACATGACGCTGCCACCACCATGCTTCACAGTAGGGAGGGTGTTCTTTGGGTGATGTGCTGTGTTGGGTTTGTGCCAAACGTAACATTTTGCATTGAGGCCAAAAAGTTCCATCTTGGTTTTGTGAGACCACAAAACTTTTTCCCACATGGCTTCAGAATCTCCAGAGTGTTTTTTTTTGCATACCTCAAACGGGCTGAAGGTGGATTTTTTTGAGTAATGGCTTCCTTCTTGCCACCCTACCATCCAAGCCACACTTGTGGAGTGCTTCGGATATTATTGTCACATGCATACGGTGTCCAGTCTTTGCCATAAATGCATGTAGCTCTTTCCAAGTTGCCATTGGCCTCTTGGTGGCTTTTCTGATCAGTCTCCTCCTTGCTTGGTCATCCAGTTTGGAAGGATGGCCTGATCCAGGCAGGGTCTTGGTGGAGAAAATTTTTATTCCAGGCTTTAAGACAACCATATGCCTTCCACTTCTTAATGATTGCCTTAACTGTGCTCTAAGGGATATTCGAGGCCTTTGAAATATTTTTATACCCATCCCCTGATCTGTGCCTTTCCACAACTTTATCACAACTTACAGCTCGGTCTTTTGAAAGCTCCTTGATGCTCATGGTTGTGCCTTTGCTGTGAAATGCACTACCCAGCAAAGGAAACCTCCAGGAACAGCTGATTTTGTTCTGAAATGATCAGAATCACTGCAATTTAACACAGGTGGAGGCCAATGAACTTGGTGTGTGATTTTGAAGGTGATTGGTTACACCTGAGCTAATTTACAATTGATATTATAAAGGGGGGGGGGAGGGGTGGGACAGTTATCCAACCAAGATATTATATTTTTGTATTTTAAATAAATTTTCTAAAATTTGTCGACTTTGTTTTTAACTTGGAAGTTGTTGGTTACAATATTTAAATAAAGGTGGAAAAAGTCTGATTTTAACGCAATTTCATTCTAGGCTATAATAAGGCAACAAAAGGTGAAAATTTTGAAAGGAGTTGTCGACTTTCTCCAGGCAATGTATATATTAATTAATTAATTAATTAATTAATTTTTACTTACACACACACACACACACACACTATATTGAATATTTTATATTGTTTGCTATCGTCATCCAGAGAGCCTTGCTCATGGGGATGTTGATGCTCAACATATAACGAGGACAGAGGATACACAGATGGTGGGGATCGGGGTGATGGTATCCTGCCCACATTTCTCTCTCATGTCTCCTCTGTTAAATTCCATCGTTCGGTTTTTTTTTTTCTTCCAATTCCATGGTTGGGTCGAGTTCATGATTGTTGTGTGTGTGGGCCCCATATCTGGGATGTTGTTTCTGCAGAGTTTAGCTGTCTTTCCGTTTGGGGATTTTGTTCCGTTTCCTTGTTTGTTGATGCATTGTTCACGTATTAAAGAGACAATTGCTTAATTCAATGCTTGGAGCTATCCTCTCGTGTGTTTGGCAATTGCCTAGATTGTTGTTATTAGGTGGATGCCATCCACCCGAGATAATAGACACTCCCTCACAGGATGGCATGTCATTTCACTTTCAGGGCAGAATCCACTCCGCACTGATGATGGCCAGGGAGCCAGAAGTGCATCCCGTGCAACTGTGAGATGCAACATATGAGTTTACCTTTTATGGAAACGCAAACATAACTCGTATAACACGTATTCTCACTGACACGTATCATTTAGCTAATGGTTGTATTAAAAAGGTTTTGATGCCAGTTGCATCTCACAGTTGCATTGGATGGTTCATAGCCGAGCTGATATGAAGGCCTTAAAACACATTTATTTGGTGTCGATTCTTGTTGCACTTGTTGTCAGTGCTTCGGTTTTTTTAATTGTGTGTGTGTTTTTTTCTTCTTCCAGAATCCGATATACATTCACTACCTGTGTTAGCGTGTATCAATAACGCCTGAACCAGGCAATGCAAGCACTTCTTTTGGATCCTTGCTGGAAGCAACATTCCGTCCCAGATATGTTCACATCACTTCCTCGTGGCAAACAAGCAGCAGCAGCAGCAGCAGCGAAATGATTTCCCAATTAATCATTGACATTTGTTCGGTCACTGAGCTTTCATGTAGTAACGTTTCATGCAATGGCTAGATTATTCAGGACTGGACCTTAGTCATTGGAAAGAAACACGACTTGCCAAAGAAAACTGCCTCTGCCGGCACAGCGAGTTCCAAATTGCCTTTGCAGCTTTGCAGGCTGTCATTGCCAGCTCTCCAAGGGTTTGCTACTGAAGATCATAACAAATGGGAACAGAAAGAAAAAAAGCTCATTGGAAGCTTGAAAGCTCAACAAAATCGAAAATAAATTGCTTTTAGAAATTGTCGCAGGGGTATCTCCAAATGTTAAAGAAAGTTCTGAGTTATTTTGTATGGAGTCGATTTTAAGATCGGTGCCTTTTCCTGTGTCGTCAGAAGTTTTCTCTTAAGACGTGCTTAAATACCGATGTTTTTGAGCCTTTCACGGGTCAGATTCCTCAAGACAGATAAAATATGTCCCGGTGTTTGTGATGTGGCAAAGCCCATGGAATTTGAATGACCTGACTTGAATTCTGGCAAGGCCTTGGTATGAAACCCAGCTGTATTATGAGGAAATCTTAACATTTAGAACTCTCAATACATTTTTGGGGGGGGGGGGTTTGTTTTGTGCAGCAATTTCTTTTCAACAAATGCTCAAATGTATTAGTATTCAAAACCAATTTTCTTATCAACTGCAATCCAATAGCTTCATGACTTGTTTCCCCTGAAATTATTGTGAAAAAGCAAACATTCCTTATACGTTCCATATAATTCTAATCTACCGATATAAAACGCAATGTGTATTTGTGTGTTTGTCCGTTCCCCTTCATGAGCACGATTTGAGTAGTGTATAAAAAGCCAACCTTTTAACATGACTGGGTGTTCACTGGTCAAAAGACCATGAGGCCGCAAAAGACCCAAATACCCTGAGGACCCCAAATCCCCCGAGGACCCAAAACGCACAAGGACCACAAAGACTCAAATAAATGATGACTGGGTGTTCACTAAGGTCTATTTTTCAAGACCAAAAAAAAAAAAAAACTTGAAAAACATTACTCATAAAAGAGTAATTCCATCTCTTCCATCGGAATTGGAGACGGTGACTTGCAGCTGGGCACCATGGGCGGTGTACAGAAGCGTTTTCTTCAATAACAATCGTTACAAGGTACAAGGAGGTGAAATTCGCTGCGCATGATGTGTAACGCATGCAGAGTGAAACGAGTGTTCATTTACATCCGTAGGATGTCTAATAAATAGAGAAGATTATAAGCACACCTGAAGCTAGGCCGAGGCTTCAGACCTTGGCACACTCAAGAGGCTGCTCCGTCAAAATGAAACGTCCCAGAAGATAAAGGAAATAAATAGGGTAACAATTGTACATTGTAGTGTTTTAAAATAACGCTTCTTGCTACGAAAAATCACATCTTCCATTCTTGAATATTTCAAATAAAATAATTGCAACCTGTCATTTTGATGGGCTTTTTTTTATACTGGTTTCAATAACAAGTAACAAGCTGTTAGGGTTAGGGTTTGGGTGAGCTTTACAGCCATTTAAATGGCATTTCTTAGTTTACCAAATTGTTTGTCACATTTTGTTCAGTAATGTTTTTGCTTGTAAGCTTATGTACGTCTCCCCATGACAAGAACTCAGAATGAAAACTAGTGAAGCTGGTAAATGTTCTGGGATTGAATCGATTGCACAGATGATTAATTTTTTTCTGAATCTTCTTGGTGATTTTATTTTGCTTCAGGAAAGATATGGCTTGACAACGTGTACTGCACTGGGTTGGAGAAGAGCATCCACAACTGTCAGTCACGGGGCTGGGGTGTCGCTGATTGCAGCCACAATGAGGATGTCGGTGTCATTTGCCAGGATGTTCGCAATAAAGCTGTATCGAAGTCAAACATCATTGAGGTAAGGCTTGGTTTCTTCAAGGTCAGGGTCCAGTATAACATTGATGGATGATCTCAGGCTCTTGAGTTTGATACCACATTTCCACCTGAAAACAACACCCAATTATTTGATCTTTACCAGAACTAAGCAGGTCGAGTGGGAACTGGCTGAAAAAATTTCCAACACTGTCTTGCTTTGACAAAACGACTACTCAATCCAATAGACTTGACACATCGATTCATTCATTTTGTGTGCAGCCTGTGGCTACTGGTTTGCATCGTCGCTGGGAGCGTGGCTGTACTTGCTGATGCAGTGCCCCCTGTAGGTTGAGGCAGGAATTTGTCAATAGTTTATGGTGCCGGTGATGGCTCACCTCCCCTTCATCGAAAGACATCGTCGGGATGGGATCTTTAACGTCTGTCCGAGGGATAGCACACGCATTGATGAATCACCCTGCCTGTGAAGCTCTGGCATGACAGTTTATAGCTGGGTCAAGATTTGAACCCAGGCTAGACGGCTTAGAGGTGAGTGTGCGCACCTGTAGAGCATCCTCCATTTCTCTCCGAAAGGACTATCTGGAAAACTCTAGCTCCTATCTAACTTCTTAACGAACCTCTTGAACAAGTTCAGTAACTAAAATTGTTGGGCCTCACCATCAGCTATGATCTCTCTTGGGCAAACCACGCATCCAAAAATGGCTGCCAAACCCAGTCACCTACTGGGCATCCTCCGTCGTGCACCGACAGGGCAAAGTCCTTCCTTGGCATACCTCAACTCTTGCTCATCTACAAGGCCTTCATCCACAGCTTAATGGAGTACTGCTCTCCCTGCTGGGCTGGTGTCCCTGCCTCACATCATGCTCAGAGGTAAGACAACATGGAAACCAAGGCCTTCAAGATTATTGGAATTTCCTGTGATGAAGCTGAGTCGACGGGCCTGTCATTTTCACATTGCCTGTCTTCTTCCACCTCCTTTCTGGTCTTTCACCCCCTGCTCTTTCCATGCTTTGTCCTCCCCAACCCTCAGGTTCCTGCAGGGCACACACGGTCCACCATAAACCCCCTACTGGTGAAACGACCTAAATCCAGAATCGCTGCTCACTTCCAATCATTCATTACTCTTTTTTTTTTCCCCTCAACTGTGGAACCAACTTCCATATTTTCATCAATCTTCTTCATCCCCCTTTGCACTTTAACACTGCCGTCTCTCTGTCTTCCACCGCATCCTTTCTGGTCTTACACCCTCTCTCTGCTCTGTCCATGCTTTGTCCGCCATCAGGTTCCTTGTAAAATGCTGTGTGGACTGTGCTTCCCCGCTGACGGATCTCTCGTAGCTTGTACATGATGCTGCTTTGAGCCTGGGGAGTAACTGCTGAAATCGATCTGTCCGGGGTTCTTCCCGACATCTTTGTTCTTTGTTACTTTCACATTTCTTTCTAATTTTTTTTTTTCATAATTCTCTTTATTCATTCTAATTCTTGCTTTTTCTTCTCTTTCATCGATAACCGTCTTTCTTTTTGTTATCTCAGTCTCTCTCAGGAGAAATGGATTCTTGCAACAACGAAAAAATTCTGTGAGGCTCACTTGGCTGCACCTGGATGGGCTTTGAGGTTTGTGGAGTCGCGACGGAAATCCGAATCCTATCCACGTGCCTCCTGATGATTCCATCTTTGCTCTTTACTTCTTCGTGTTCCTTCTTGGTCTTCCGTTTGATTGCTCGCAGAGCACGTGTGCCTTGTAGAAACCTGGTAGAGGGTGGAGGAGGAGGCCAGAAAAAGGAAAGGGCAGATGGTGCAATACCAGAAAGGGGGCATTAGAAAACAGGAGAGATCACCAAACTGTCTACGATGCGAGAGTAACAAGCCCAGAGACTCGTCTTCTTCATAAGAGATTCCAATGATCTTAAATCCTTGGTTTCCATGGCGTCTTACCCCTGAGCAAGGTACGAGGCAGGGGCACCAACCCGGAGGGGAGAACAGTACTCCATTGAGCTGCGGATCAAAGCTTGCTTAAAGTTCAGATTTGACAAGGAAATACTTTACATGATGGAGGATTTCTAGTTGACGGTTTGATTTGGAGGCCAACTTGGACGTATGGTTTGCCTAAGAGAGATCATGGCTGATTGTGAGGCCCAAAATTTAAGTGATTGAACTTCTTCAAGATGTTTCTTTAAAAAAAGAAGTGGATGTGAGAGTTTGCCAGCCGGTCCTTTTGGAGAGGAAAAGCGAGAGTGTGAGATTTGTCAGGGTTGAAAGACATATTTCAAGAGTTGGGCCAGCTCCTCGTTCGATGGACATCTGCACAGAGGGAAGAGGCTGCTGACTGTCTAAATGAGGGATGGATGTTCCAGCAGAGAATGGAGTCATCTGAAAAGAGATAAAGAGATTTTTATTTTTTTCAGAGAATTGGAATGATTTGATTAGTTGCAAAAATATCAGGCAGACCCTAAAGTGCGTGATAGAAAAAATTGTGTTTTGAGACTCCTTGCTTTCATAATTCAAAGCAGATTGAACAAGTTAATTGTTAAGATGCAATAATCCTTCAATTGTTTTTCTTTAACCTGATTTTGATAAGACACTGTATTTGTATCATGAAAGTATTAATCAATCTAATGATGGATCATGCAGCATTTCACATATGACTTCACCTCCTGTTCTTGATTTATTGTATTGGGTTATCCAGATGGTTTGAAACTTTCTTTCAATCTGCATACTCTCGTTTTAGGCAGTTCAATCCCATCTGGAGTGTGTTATGGCTTCCTTTGGCATCCAGCCAGTTACATCTCATAGCCATGGCATGTTTACATGAAATGGTGTTCATCAGAATGGGAAAGTTTAATCACAACTTGGGGTAGAAATTCAGAATTAGCAGACATTCAACGAGTTGAAAGGATAGGAAAGCTTGTTGAATTTCAAAAGAATGTACCTTATGAAATTCAGTTTCAAAGCGTACGTTACAGTTGGCCGCACGTTGGCTGTAGAGTAACTGCATTGTTCTGGTACAGTAGTCGTGGAAGCATTTTCCATATGTTGTGGTGTATTTGTCACTGTGAGTGGAACAATTTTTCAAAGCGTGGGACTTTTCAACCCAGGTGCTGAATTTCAGCTATGTGTATACATACGTGCTACTCAAAGTTTGAAATCTGCTGTTATGTCTGATGCCCACTGCATAACTCTGTGAGGACAGTATCGGCCTTTATAATATGTTCAGTCCACACACACACACACACACACACACACACACACACACACACACACACACACACACACACATATCCTGTTCACTCTATATCCTATTTTTTGTCTGCATTAGGATTGGTAACACTTCACTGCCATTGTCTACAAAATGGAAAGTATCCTTCATTGGAATGCTGTATTGTCAGAGGCAAATCTTTCACACCTGCTTTCCTTCTTTTTTTGTCTAGTATGACACACGTGTGGAAGATGTGAGATTGCGGCCCATAGGGTCAGCACGTGGTCATCTACCAGTCATTCAGGGTGTGCTTCAAGTACAGCAGCGTGGCCGGTGGCATCCTGTTTGCAACGATGGATGGACCCAGCAGAACAGTCATGTCATCTGTGGCATGCTCGGCTTTCCAGCGGAACGGAGTGCCTTCCGTCCTGTTTTCCTGTGAGCTAAATTAACAAAAATATTCAAACTTTATAGCCAGTGTATAAGAACATTATACTGTATCAGATGTGAACACCCATTTGCTCAACACAAAGCTTTCACAACATGTTGGATAGTCCTCACATTGTGACAGAAGGTTTCCTGAGAAAGATCATTAATTGAGTTTATCATTTTTTATGCCTCCACACCAAGGGTGCCAGAGGCATTAAGTTTCCGGGTTGTCCGTCCGTTTGTCCATTCGTCCGTCTGGATTTTCGTTAATGCGATAACTCAAGAAGCAAATTGTAGAATTTCATTAAACTTGGTACAAAGGTAAAGTAAGGCAGGTCAATTAAGTGATTAGATTTTGGGCCAGATGTGATAAAGGTCAAGGGTCAAGGTCAAACTCTGAAATTTTACTGTTTACGCCCTAACTCAAGAAATATTGGACAGAATTTCATCAAACTTGGTACAAAGGTAAAGTTAGACAGGTCAATTAACTGATTAGATTTTTGGCCAGATATGATAAAGGTCAAGGGTCAAATATGTCAATACTCAAGTGTTTGTGTGGGAGAGCGGAGGCATACCCATCGACTGCGCGCAGTCAAATTACTCTAGTTTGTTTTTATTACCGGTCATACTTTTTATTTTACATGAGCACTATAGGGGGCTGAGAGGATGGCCTCAAGGTACACATATTCACCTCTTTGCTGTGGAGCCTGGGTTTGAATCTCGGCCCAGCTATAAACTGTCAACATGGTGTTTCACAGGCATCAATGTGTGTGCCGTCCCTCGGATGGACGTTAAACTGGGTGTCCCGTCTGCCAGCATTAGTTGGTGGATGTTAAAGATCCTATGGTGTCCTTCGCCAAAAGTGGGCCAGCCATCACCGGCACCATGAACTAATTACAAAGTCAGACCCAAACCACAGGACTTCGTCGAGCATCAGGCCTGGCCAGCCGGTTCATTTACGACTTGGGCCAAAAAAAATCTCTTTCCCTCTTCACCCCCTAGCTAACCCCACAAGAACGTGGGAAGAATTGTGGCCTTTAAATAAGAAGACACGAGCACCATAGAATGATAGTCCGAATATTCTGAGGACAAATATACGATTCATGTTCACCACAAGGCCTTTAATTCAATCAAATTATACAAGAGCGAGGTCATGGAAAAGCAAGGTTGACCTCACAGTAGGGTAGCAAGGTGAAAATTGGAAACAATCAAAAAGGGAATGGACGAATAAGAAAAGAACAGAGCAAGTCGGAGAAGAAACACTGAAAGCAGAAGGGAAGAGGTTTACGTTTGGAAGGGTTAATGGGGTTATTAAGAGCAAGGGTCAGGATGGTGGATGAAGTGCGGTGGCGGTGCACTGCTGGGTAGGGTTGGAAGACTCGTGAGAGCAGAGAGAGAACATTAGAGAAGAAGCACAAAAAAATAGACACTACCAACCTGCCTGCGATGTGAAAGCAACAGACCTTGTTGATTGGCCTCAGCGGGGACATTCCAATAATGTTGAGAGCTTTATATTCTAGAAAATCGATGAGAAACAGATGTGATGCCGGGGCACCAGCACACAGAGGGAAGCAGGACTCCATTGACTTGACAGACAAAGACCTTGAAGAATGTGAGTAGCTTGTAATTTCCAAGTTAAGTCCTGGATCGATGGAGGATCCCCAGACTATGTCTGGCTTTGGCAGGAAGTTTTGCAACGTGTTTGGTGCAGAAGAGGCCTTTGCTGATAGTGAGGAAATCAAATTCAAGAAACTGCACCTCTTCCAGTGTCTGACTATGGAAAAACATAGGGGGAGTTAGTTTGATGATCCTTCCTCGGCAACAGAGTGAGATGGTTACATTTCCCAGGATTGAAGGATATGTTCCATTTGTCAGACCATCATCTAATCAATTCCAGATGAGAACAAGAAAATGAGCAATCAGAGATTGCAGAGTCTCACAAGGACTTCTTTTGTATGTTGTATTTTGTGTGGCATTTGTGCACTGGTGTGTTTTGTAATTATTGAGACATAATTAGAACTGTCACTTTATAACTGCTGGCAGTGATGACCGGGTCGGTACCAAGATGTCCCGCTTTGATGCAACACCACTTTGATTGGACATCTGACCCTGGCCCATGACATTTATTATCATTATTATTATTATTATTATTATTATTATTATTATTCATTATTCAATTGAATTCAGAATGGGATTAAAATAAATCAAATTCAAATCAAATGGAAGACCAAATGTGTACAGTCCTGCATTGGAGTCATCAGAAGGAACCCAAACAAGCAAAAAGCAAAGATGACCTCATCGGGAGGAATCTGAATAGGATTCACATTTCAGCTGCTACTCCTCCACCCTCAAACCCATCCAGGCACAGCCAAGTGATCCTTATTTAAAAAAAAAGAAAAGGAACCCATATCAAATAATTAAATAATTCTGGTGCCAGACCATGCATCCTATCAAGTTTAAATTGAACAAGTCTGAAGACGACGATGGTTCACGAGCCTTATTTGACGATGTAGATTGTTTCAGAAGTCAAAGATGAGACAATGTGATAATTTTTGAGCAAGTTATAAAAATGATCAACATGATGTGGTACGAGTGACAGGTTATTGGCTGCAAAATATTGAAAACCCGGTTTCGTTCAACAACTTTCAAAATTTGACCTTTGCATAACCTTTAAAGGTCACAAAACAATGTTGTGGACATTAAAATAAGGAAACAGGATACGTGCTATACCTTAATGGAGTTAGTTCGTCGAAGAAGGTCGAAAACCCGGTTCGATTCCCACAACTTTGAAAATTTGACCATTGTGAACTTTAAAGGTCAAAGGTCAAGGATTATGACCTTTGGTGCAAAACTTCCTCTGGAACATTCCAGGAACAATATAACGTCATATAGGCTATATGGCATTTCGCACTCCTCGGATTATCCATACTTTGATGAAATCAGCGTAAAAACAAACTTGAAGGGGGCGCCACGGGCAAGGTGTTCGAGATAGAGCAAAATGGTTTCAGGACTTTAGGTGGGGAATGACCTCAAGATTATACATAAAAAATATTGTCATCCTAGCTCTCAAAGTTTTGGCGGTCGTATGATTTTTATGTCAAAATTCTCAATTTTCTAAGTTCGTGACATTGTGATCTTGACCTTGGGACGAAAATGGAAAATCGAGCTCCATGGGGCTATGCAGGTGCTATTGGGCTAACCAAATACTGAAGCCCCTGCCAGATTCGACAAACCCCCTCGGAGAAGATGTAAATTGAAATCGGCTACCCACTAAAAACACATTTTTTGGGCGTGGCTCCACCCATAATGGGTGCACCATGCCCATTCTCAGGAAAACACAACTAGATCATGATATAAACCTCCCACCAAAATTTTATCAGGATCGGATCAAAACCCACGGAGCTATGCTCGGGACAGACAGACAGACAGACAGACAGACACACCAATAACGAATATAGTGGTCACTTATTGACTTGTGAACCAAAACCTGTATTGCCTATCACTTCCAGATCATCAATGTGGTTTCACGTTGATTAATCAAGTGGTTCCAGAGAAAACATTATTTAATATTTTTCTGCAATCCAATATGGCTGCTATCAATTATTCCTTAACAAACTTGTATACCCATGGTTTGGAGAACATTTGTGTGAAGTTTCCCCTCGATCTGTCCAGCCGTTCTGGAGAACATTTTTTTTTTTATTAGTTTTAGGGTAAATCCAATATGGCTGCCAAACCATGTGACATGACATCATATGTGTGATTCTTTTGTTCCTCATGGATAGGTGGTTATACTTGTAAAGTTTCGCCTCAATCTGTTCAGCTATTTCAGAGAAGATTTTTGAAGGTTAAAAAAAAAAAAAAAAAATGGCTGCCGAACTGATGAAATCATCATGACATGATGCCAAGTTTTTTTCTTTGGACCATTTTATCCTGACATGACCCTCAAAAAATTTCATACTGATCAGAGATAATGTTCTACATATGCAATTATGATGTCATAATGAAGGCACCTATGATGTCGTCCAAAAAATCACATTCCTTATGAGGAGTACTTGCCATGTGCCAAGGTTCAATTTTTTCCTTCGTGCGGTTTCAGAGATACAGAGGTTCAAATTTTTCCCATGTTTCCAACATAGCTGCCACGCCACGTGACCCATGACGTCATAATTATGATTACGACATTATACATGAGAAGTCGCACCTATGGTGAAAATTTCTTCTCAATCCGACAAGCGGTTGCAGAGAAAAACACGAAAGTTTCATGCAGGCAAACAAACAAACAGGCAGACAGACAAACGTACCCAACCGTAATGTTGTTTTCTGGCTCTCCTGAGGGTAGATACACACTTGTTCCGAGCTTTATGGAAGGAACTGAGATTGCCCTCAGTTGGGTTTGCTTTCCATGAGGCAAAGGCAAGTTGTTTCAGGACACCTGTCTCACCACAAGCTTCAGTGAACCAAGGGCGGGTGGAAGGTAGGACAACTGAAGACGAGAGGGGATAAATCTGTGCATGAGGGAGAGCAAGTTTCTTTGAAATAATTCCCAGGATGAGTTGATGTTGGAGAAAGTAGCGATAGGAGACCAGTCTATAAGTTTGATGGCTGCTTGGAGACCCTGCCAGTCGGCTTGAGTGAAATGACAGACTCGACGGCGGTGAGGTGGTTCTCTGATAATAGCCGGAGAGATGTCCACTTTGACAAGGACATGGTCAGAAGAACCGATTGGAGCGGAGGAAGAGCAGCATATATTGTCAGGGAAATTTGTCAAAATCAGATCCAGAAGAGATGGAGTACCATTGGTTGAGATCTGGGTCAGGAAGTTGACCGATTGAGTCGGTCCCATTGAGTCGCAGAAAGCTTTTGCCTAGGTGCCATGACAGGTGAGGGAGGTACCCACACCTAGCAAACTGGCATGATGACAATTGAAGGCACCACATATGAGGAAGAGAGAGTTTGGATGAGAAGATAGAAGTTGGTCCATGTTTTCGGATAATGAGGTGTAGATGGAGTCATCACTGTTACGTGGACGGTACAGTACACATATAAACATGAGGTGGGAGTGGATGGGAAGCTGTAGCCAGAGGTATTCCTGGGGGTGTGGGGGATTGAGGGCAGTGCATGGAGAGTGAGGAATGGAGTCTTTGATGAAGAGAGCATCTCCTCTAGCAGGACGAGGCTCAGGTCTGTCATACCGGAGGAGGGAGTAACCAGGGAGCGACACTTGGGAGTCAGACACGTCTTGGGGGAGGAAAGTTTCTGTTAGGCAGATTATGTCTGGTTTGTCAGTGGTAGCCTGTATGGAAAGATCTGAAAGGTTTAAGCGAAGGCCCCGGATATTTGAGGTCCAAACTTTTAATGAAGAGGGAGGGAGGAGGCTTTGGGTACAGGGGGTGGGGGGAGGGGTAGGGTAGGACAAGGGATGAGG
>BROF01001989.1:53533-70299 GCA_024346535.1 Eptatretus burgeri
ACTGAAGTTGGAAAAAAAGAATGGTTGATGGAAAGCGAACATTCATAGCAAACTGGGGTTTTAAAAAGTTTTAGGTCAGAGATGCGATTTAACACAATTCTTGATGGATGCAATAAAGGCGAATCCAGCGAATGGAGAGAAGAAACGCCGTAACAGTTGAATTTTTTAGGCAAGGTATGAAGGAAAGGTCAAATTGAGAGCAGTCTGTTTAAATAGCAGAAGAGTTGTGCATTATAATACAGTAAAGAGTACCACACGTGTGAAAGAGGAAGATGAAGCATGATAAGAGATCGTTTTTATTATTATTCATGTTTGAGAGAGTTGTCAACAGATTAGGTCATGGAAGTGTTGTGGAAAAAAATCGAGGAAGAAGAAGAAGAAGAGGAGATGAAGAAAAAGAGGAAGAAGAAGAAGAATCGAGAGTCGTGAGTGAGAAAGGTAGCGGTTTTTTTTGTTTGTTTGTTTTTTTGATTTAAGATAAGAAATAGAGTGATTAGTTGGGAGGGATGGGGGATGCGAGGAAAGTGGGGAAGATAGAAATTGAAGGTAATGGGGAGAAAAAACAAAACACGATCATACACCGAGGGGAACCGGTAGGCCTCAAGCCTCAAGGGTAGGCCTCAAGCGTCCGGTAAGACAAAGTCGACAAAATCTCACAAAATAGCACGATTTTTGAAACAAAACCGAACTAGGAACACACAGTACCATGTAAGTGAGAGAATAAACAGTTAAAACGGGACAGATAATGACTGGAAACTTAACTTTGAGATCGTCAACAGAGAGCCCCGAACGATACCCGTCGACGCTCCAAACCCGGAACCGGAAGTCTTGACAATGTGTACAAAACAAAAAAAACGGAAGGGTTTTAAAAGTGCTAAAAAGGTGATTTGTGTTCTCCATTGTTCAAGTATATAATTACATTGAAATAAAATTAAGCTTTTTTGAAGGTTGTCGATAAAAAAATTCCGGAAGTTTATCGCCCTTGATTTAGCATCTTTCACATCACCTTATTCACAGGTTACATTAGTTCTATTCACACGTTACATGAGTTCTTTGTGCCTGTTGTTTGTGTCCTTTATGACGTCTTTCAAAACAGTAAGTTTCCTGTTTGGAATGATTTTAAATTTTGTTTGACTGCCAGACAGACAGACAGACAGACAGAGTTAAATAAATCGCACTGGTGTCCGAAGGAAACGGTGCAGTTTGGCATTTCATTCTTGTGATGCAAGCGAGCTCGAGCTCCCCCCTTGTGTCAATTTAGTGTCTGCACCACTTAAAAAACATTTTTTTGGACAGACTGACAGATGGACATATCAAATATTGAAGCGGATACATCGCTTAAAAACTATCTCGCTCCTCTCTGCACATGCGCAATGGGGACAAATTCAGAGCCAAAGCACTGGTAATCTACAGCTTTGTTGATTCGTGTTCAAAATATAACATTGAATTGAAATTAAGTTCTGACGTTTGAGGACAGAAGGGCAGACAGATAGACAGAAGTGAACCAATTGCTTAACCGTGCTTTTCGCTTTGCGCACACAGAGTAACAATTTTACGCATTGGAAGCTGCAGCAAATATATGTCGAAATCTGCGTTGCCAAACTCCTTTGTTCATTTTGTAGTCTTATGTTTAGGAAAGTGTTTCTATGGAAAAACTTTCCCCCTTCCTTGAAAAAATGAGCCGCGTGACCCCAATTTGCAAGAGTGTGTGTATCGAGGCTGATTGATCTTTCTCAGCGTTGACCATTACTTTATCATTTATCAAAAGCAATGAACCTGCGCATGCTTCTGCTCTTGATGCAAATAAGCACGGATACTCTGGAACTCTTCTCGGAGGTCAGGAACATTTTTTTCCTTACAGTTTCAATGTGACGGATCAGAGGATATGAAAGAACGTAAGCAGGGTTAGGGTCAGAATAGAGGAATAAGCAGTAGCTTTGTGGAAACTAAGGTGCAATCATGTGCAGAGGCCCTCAAAAAGTATGAATTGGAAGTTCTTTCAGTTATAAAAGCTAATTTGGCCAAGCGAAGCAAGGTCAATGTTGGTTATTCCTGATACATGAAACACCCTGCAACCCATGCCTACGGAAAGCAAACTTTTTGTAATGCCGGCCACATTTTCCATCCAATCGTCATGTAACTTTGTTGAAGGTTTTGTGTCAGTCGTTCAAGCGGTTGCGGAGAAAACCAATTGAAAAGCGAAAAAAGGTGAAAAGGTAGGGACGGAAGAAAAAAAAATCAGTGAGAGCCTCTGCTGATGTTCCACAACATGGTCAAGGATCGTTGTGGATGCCAACACTGGTAATAAATGAACCAATTGCTTAACACCACTTTTCACTTTGCGTGCACTGGGTAATAATATTCCTGGACACGATGTGCTTAAGGACAGCTGTGCTAAAACAAATCAAAATATAGAACTTTATAAACATTGTGTGATGTGTTGATGATGCCCACAGATCTTCACATTTCCACCAATAACAAAGCGGTGGGTTTCAAATTTCCAAAACCATGAGGTATACTCCAGGGTACAAAGAGAAAATGTGAATAACACATGTGGCTGTGATAGAAATAGACAGTAAAATGGTAAGACACAAATTTTTCCATCAAAGCCATTTCTTCACATCCGGATTACGATATATATAAATTTAAAAACAAACTTCAAATGCATGTGCTGCACAGCCTAGACCTTCAGATGACACATGGAGCACATGCGGTTGGCAATTATTATGTTCCTTTGCCATTGCTCACAAGTTGGTGGCTCTGTTTTTTTACTGCCTCTCCTCAGGTCTCGCACCCTCTGCTCTTTCATCCTTCAGTCACTCCAGTTCACATGTGTTATCCCAGCACCCCCCTCCTTGTGTCTCTCAATGTGTGCAATCCCACTGTTCTCTCCTGGTTTTCTCCTTCAAGTTGACGCTGCAACACAACAAGTTGATGGTGCACCTCTTCTTTGTCTTCCTCTTGTTGTGTCCACATGTTGTCTGACTGCCACAATTTTAGTACCTCGCCTTCCACCCTCCGTCATCTTGCTCTTTCCTGATCGTATACTTTATATACAAAAAAGAAGCAAAATGAATCTGTTTCTGAAACTGTACAGCAGATATCCTGAAAGCAATGTTTATAAGACAATTGTTCCTCGTATAATATTTTATTTTTTGTGATTGTGAAATTATTATGAAACGCTTGTGAAACACTTTGTAGATATTCCTCTTCTTGCGTATGGCAGCTTGGCTGCCGGGTAGCTCTCATTTTGTTGGGGTGCGGCTATGCTGCTGATACTGTGCCCCGATACCAATACACTGGTACTCATTTCGCCAACCTCGGAAGAATGACAGGCTGAGTCAACCACAACTGGTGTTAATTCAGTAGCCAACAGGGCTCAAACTCAGGACCCGAAGATCCCAAGGGCTCAAACTCAGGACCCTGAGATCCCAAGGGCTCAAAACTCAAGACCCGACGATCCCAAGGGCTCTAACTCAGGACCCTAAGATCCAAAGCCAGCCACCATAGCCACTAAGCCAACACCAGGCTTAGTTTGTAGATGATTATGAAACGAGTTTGTACCTTATTTAGGAATCAGGACGTTTAATTGTGAGGAAATTTAATTGTGATGTAAAGATTGTGTTGTCTTTTTTTGTATAGAAAGCTGTTAATTCCCACATGTTTGTCTAAAACCGCCATACCTTTATGCCTTTTAATGTTCTTACCTTTGTAATTTATATTTAATGTGTCTTCAAAGCATCCGACAGGCCATCAGCATGAGTTGAGGTGGGAAAGCCACCATGATAGTAAAGTGCACCAAAAGCGCTGGATGAGATATCGGGGGAGGGTCAGCCCCGCCCACGGACTGGGGCGTCAAACTAATAGCGGCCGAGCGGGGAGGGGCAAAGTGCATCATGGATTGTGGTGAGAACAGAGGAAATAAAATGCGTGTTGGATATGGACATCCAGCAAGGTTAAAAACAAAACCCGTCAAAGGGTAGAGAAGCTCCTTGTGAGCCAACGGCCATCCATATCTGGTGCCCAACCGTGTCTGCAGACGTCCTCCTGCAGTTAGGTTACCCTTCTCTCGGAGGTTGATATCAGGATTTGCATTCCAGCCACCGTAAAACACTTCATTCCATAGAAAAACGCAAAAAAAAAATAAAAAAAATAGAAAACCCACTCCGTGGGAGTACATCCTGTGCAGCTGCCCTTTGCGGGACAGCTCACCGGATCATGGGATTGGGGCAAAGCCTTCGGGACCCACATTCCTTGATGAAAGGAGGAATAGCACGGAGTAACCTTCCTGGGTTGGATTGCTGTTGAGTGTGTCGGGATGGTGCTGAGTTGTCGTCCACCAGACGGCGGTCAACTCGGATGAACATGAGGTGGTCCCTTCAAGTGGGTGCTTGGAATGTCCTATCCCTAAGAGATGATGATCACCTCTCTCTCCTATCATCTGAGCTCAAGAGTTTGGACATCGGCGTTTTATCACTGTCGTAGGTTTGAAGAACGGATAGTGGTGAGCTCATGGTGGGTGGTCCACCTACTACTTGTCTGCTCATTCTGATGGTTACCATACCTGAGGGGTTGCTGTAGCTGTGTCCAATAAGCTGACTCCTATAATAATTGAGGTAACACCAGTCAACGAGTGTATTTTGAGACTGAGGATTCATCACTCCTTGGGTGTAATTTCCTTGGTCTCTGTATGTGCTCCAATTGAGGCGAGTGATCTCTGTGAAGGAGGCATTCTATGCCGTGTTCAAGTCTGGCTGATCAGTGCCCCAGGCGAGATACTTCTAGTCTTGGGGGATTTCTTTGCAACAAATGGCACTGGTCAGGATGGTTATGAGACATGTGTTGGTCACCATGGGTCTGGAACTGAGAACCAGAATAGCACTAAGTTCTTTGACTTTGCAAGAAGTCATGGACTTAGGGTGGCTGGTTCATGGTTTCAGCGCCCACAACCTCATCACTGGACTTGGCATTCCAATGCTGGCGGTGTGGCAAAGGAGATTGACCCTGTGCTCGTTGATGGTCACTGGAGGATGATCCAGAACTGCAGGGTCTACTGGAGTGCTCAATTCCTCAATACCGACCACAGGCTTGCTTCAGCAACTCTGAAGTTGCAGGTTAAATCTAGGAGAATGGCACCATCCCAGCCTAGGCTGGAGGCTGGCAAGCTCAAGGATGAGGGGGAAGCTGAGGAGTTTGCGAACAGGCTGAGTGGGGATTTGTGGGGGTCTGGGTGTTTTGGGAAATCCTGAAGAGTTGTGGAGTGCCTTCAAGACTACCATCCTTGATGTTGCCTGTGGATGTCTTGGAACCCACCATCTTGGAAGACGAAGAACTTTGTCTCCCAAGGGACACTGGATCCCATTGACAAGAGTTGCAGAGCCAGGCTTAATGACAGAGCTGAGCTGTTCAGGGAGTTGAAGCAAAAAACTGTAAATGTGATGAGGGCGGACAAGGAGGCCTATGTGTGAGGAATATGTGAAGTGTCAAGTGATTCTCATCCTGCTTACAGAGGAATTTGTGCATTGCCATCCTCCAAGTCCATTCCTCGGTGCACTGCATTTAGAGCAGAGGGTGGTGAGCTCTTGACAGAGGAGTCCGAAATGAAGGTGCACTGGGCCGGTTACTTTGAACAGCTGTACCAGGCTGACCCACCTGCTGTTGGGTTGGATGTCAGGGGTGTAACAATCCCTATTGCTGACCCTCCAATCAATTGTGATCTGCCTTCGTTTTTGGAGAAACAGGCTGCGGTGAACCGGTTGAAATGGG
Organism: Eptatretus burgeri; assembly: GCA_024346535.1. Lineage (NCBI taxonomy): Eukaryota > Metazoa > Chordata > Myxini > Myxiniformes > Myxinidae > Eptatretus > Eptatretus burgeri. Next base: position 59,300 of record BROF01001989.1, read on the forward strand.
TTCAAGCTCTTGGGATCTGTGGCATCCATGCTGAACTTCTTAAGGCTGGTGGAAATGCTGTACTTGAGTCACTGCATGCAGTTCTGTACTCTGCCTGGAACACAGACATCAACCTAACTGACTGGAAAAGGGGCCTCATTGTCCCTCTCTGGAAAGGGAAGGGTGATTGCCAGGACTGCAACAGCTACCAAGGGGTGACTCTGCTCTCAGTGCTGGGGAAAGACTTTGCTTCGATAATTCTTGAGAGGCTTTGCCACCAATTGCTTGAGCACCCGCACCCAGAACATTCAGGCTTTACACCAAAGATGTCAACGATTGACCGTATTCTTACTCTTGAGGTCCTCACCGAACGTAGACCAGTGTTTGGGCAGGGGCTGCTCACAGCCTTTGTTGATCTCCGCAAAGCATTTGATTCAGTGAATCGGGATGCCCTCTGGAGGATTCTTGGTTTCCGTGAGGTGCTACCAAAACTGATCAATCTGATCTCTGAAATATACTCTGGTACTGAGAATGCTGTGATGTGTGGTTGTTCCATCTCTGACTTATTTCCAGTTATTGGAGTTCTTCAGGTGTGTGTACTGGGCCCCCTACTTTTCAGCGCTTGTATAGACTGCATTATGGGTTGGATATCAGAGAGATCAAGTTGTGGTGCATTATTTAGGAATGTCAAGATCTCTGACCTTGATTTCGCAGATGATTCAGTCATCTTTGTGGAGACGCTGGATATCCTTACAGGGGCCTTCGAGGCACTGAATGAGGAGTTGGGGCTGCTGGGAATCTGGGTTTCCGGGTTTCCTGGGTCAAAACGAAGATCTAGGATTTCAGTAACATCTTGGATGCTGCGATGTTGTCTGTACCTGTTTTTGGTAAGAATGTTGAGGTCACAGAGAGATTCACTTTCCTTGACAGTGATATTCATATCTCCGTATGTTGTGAGTCAGAGGTCAGTAGACATCTGGGTTGGGTCTGGGGAGTCATGGATTCACCGGATCATGGGGTGTGGCACTGTCGGTACCTATACAGGAGGACAGAAGTCTGAGTCATTAAGTCCTTGGTGCTTCAAGTCTTGCTCTGCGGATGTGAGACTTGGACTCTGACCAGGGGTCTGAGATGGAGACTTGACTCCTTCGGTACCAGTTCTTTTCAGAGAATCCTTGGCTATCGCTAGTCAGACTTTGTGTCCAACGACAGGTTGCTGAGAGAGACTCAGATGAGATTTGCTACCGAGCTGTATAGTCCGTGAGCATCAGCGGCAGCTGTATGGACGTGTGGCTCGTTTTCCTGACGCTGATCCTGCTTGCTGGATTCTTACAGTGAGTTAGCCATGTGAGTGGAGGAAGCCAACTGGCTGACCACGTTGCCTCGTGGTTGCAGCAGGTTTATCGTCATCTCAAGAAGATGGGTATGGGCCAGGCATCTGCCTGGGGGGATGGCCAGATGGAGGCCCCTTGAGTACTGGCAGAATGTGGACACAGCGATGTGCTTCTCCAGTGCATGCGCTCATATCTGACTTCACCTGGCAGTATGTCCAGTGGCCTGCAAAAGTATTCACCCCCTTCAAAGTTTTCACTTTTTTACACCAACTGAGGTTATTTCATGAGGCTTTCAAATCAAACTTAATGTGTGGAATCTTCACAAACTACTCCAAAATTACAGATAAAAATATCACAGATAAAATGTGAATACATTTGTTTAACAGAGAAAATGAGATGATTCTCAGTTCCTGAAGTATTTAAACCCTTTGCCTAATTAAACCCAGATTGCTTCAGGACAAATTATTTGTTTGAAAGGTTACAAAATAAGTGTTATAGGTTTCACACCTGTATGTAATCGGTGGTTTAACTTTAAAATTAAGCTCCACACTTACAGTATCTAAGGAGTTTTAAGGTGAAACTCACTTGGTAAACCATCAAGGCAAACATGAAGACCAAGGAGCTTTCCAAAGAAGTCAGACATGAAGTGGTGGAGAATCACCATTCAGGAGAGGGTTATAACAATATTTCAAAGTTCCTCATTATGCTTTTGAGTACGGTGAAATCTATCATTAAGAAGTGGAAGACGTATCATACCATCTAGACTCTACCCAGATCAGCTCTACCCAGGAACACTTGTCAGGATAGAAGGGAAAATGGATGAAGCAAAATACAAAAAAATCCCAGAGGAAAACCTGCTGCCCTCTGAAAGAAAGCGGAAATTGGGACGGAGGTTCACCTTTCAGCATGACAATGACCTGAAGCACATTGCCAAAGGTGCACTGGAGTGGTTAAGGAACAAAAAGATAAATGTTCTTGAGTGGCCCAGTCAGAGCCCCAAACTAAATCCAATCGAAAATCTGTGGCATGACTTGAAGATTGCTGTCCATCAGCACTCCCCACACAACTTGACAGAGCTTGAACAGTTTTGTGGAGAAGAATGGACAAACATTGCCAATCAAGGTGTGCAAAGTTGGTAGAGATCCATCTCAACAGACTCACAGCTGTAATTACTGTCAAAGGTGCTTCCACCAAGTATTAACTCAAAGGGGTGGACACTTGTCCAACCAAGATATTTCAGCTTTGTATGTTTAATTAATTTTCTGAAATTTGTAGAATTTGCTTTTCACTTGGAAGTTATGGGAGACGATGTGTAAATAAAGGTGGAAAACGTCTGATTTAATGTAATTTGATTCGAGGCAATAAGGCAACAAAAGATGAAAATTTTGAAAGAGGGTGTGGACTTTCTGTAGGCTACATATTTCTATTTTGTAATGGTCGTGGGTTTATAGACCTTCGATCCGCAGGGCAGTAGGGGACGAGAAGGTCTCCACGTCCGCACGGATAATGTAGGGGCGAATCGACGTCTCAGACTCACGACTGCGGAAAATTTGTCTGCCAGAATTGGCTGAGCGAGCTGTGAAAGAATTAGCTATTGGAGGTACTTTTTTATGCATGGACCCAATCAGCCAATCTCATGGGTTTAATATGGAATCCTACTGGCGATAAGCACCCACAGGTTCTCATTTACAAACAAATATTTATTGTGACAATATGGGGTGGGGAAGAGGAATAAGACATGGTGACACATGGGGGGGATCACTACATTCAGTAAACGGAAAATGATATACTACATTGGGATCGTCAGAAGCAACGTAATAAACAAAGAGCAAAGATGGAGTCATCAAGAGGAACCTGGATAGGATTCGAGTTTCACCCCCTACTCCATAACCCTGAAACCCCTCCAGGTGTAGCCAATGAGCCTTACAGAAAACTTTCTGCAATAGTTCACTTATCCTAGACAGACAGATAAAGAATAAAAGAGATGAAAGAAAAGAAAAAAGCAAGAATTTGAATGAATTAAAGAGAAATGTGAAAAAGTACAAAGAAGTGTGAAAGGAACGTAGAACAAAGATGTCAGGAAGATGTCATGGCTTACACCGAGTACAGAAGCACACTCATCACTGCAGCACGATAGACCTTGACCTTGGTTGTAGTTCTGATGCCATACTGGGACCAGAGACGTTTGGTCGGGCTTCCAAAAGCTTTTGATGTTGCTTGCATGTGGCATGCAACTTTTGCATCAGGTGAGTTGTCATGTGTTACTGCACTCCCAATATATGTGTAGGTGTTAACATATCTAAAGGCTTCTCAATTGACAAAGAAGCCTGGTGTTGGCTTATTGGTTAGGGTGGTGGCTTGGGATCCTAGGGTCCTGAGTTCAAGCCCCATTGGCCGCTGAATTAAATACACCAGGAGGTTGACTCAGCCTGTCATCCTTCCGAGGTCGGCAAAATGAGCACCAGTGTACTGGTAAGGGGGACACTGCATCAGCGGCATAGCCACGTCCCAACCAATGATGCAACCAGCAGCCACAGGCTGCACTCGATAGAGAGAGAGACAATTGACAAAGAATTCAGGTTGATCATTCGTGTCTACATTATGTATATCTATCGGTTGACTGAAAGAGAAGGTTGACTTTGCTGGTGTTGATTTGGAGCCCAAATTGTTTTGCTGCAGTTGCAAAGCGAGTACTGATTTCTTGAATATCCCTACGTGAATGGGCAACGAGGGCTGAATCGTCAGCAAACAGAAGTTCTCTAACACATTCCACTCACACTTTGGTGTTGGCATGTAGTCTGGCTGGGATGAATCGTTTTCCGATACTTCTGTTACGGATATTATTTATTCATGCATAATATGCTGTCATATATTGTGATCTGCACGACACTTTGAATTGAAGGAGTTCGAATATATTGTTTGGATTTTCTTTCAATGCACGAGATGCAATTCCACCATTCCTTCACACGAGTACATTAATAGTGCAGGTTTACTAAAGAAAGCAACGGTGTTGTGGTACTAGCTACAATTGAGCTCAGAATCTGTTCACCTAACTCTGCTTCGTATCACACCTGACCTAAAATCGTCAGGATTCTGCCGCATTCTGCTATTAATGTACTCGTGTAAAAGTTCAGCCAGCTGTCTTCAGGATAGTCCTCAAGAGGCTTGGAAACGACTGGCAATCCCTAAGTACGTGACAACCATTCACATCGAATTAGGGCTTCAGTGTTTGTTATTTAATTATGTAGTGAAGGTGAAATATAATGTAGAAGTTGAAAAACCTGGGCTTGTTCACCAACCCATGCATTGCTTTTATGTGCCTGTATTTGCTGTCGTATTTCCCATGGGGTGCATGTAGGAGCATGCTGCGGAGGCGAGAGGTGAAGCCCAACTACCTCATGCACAGTGTTAACTGCACCGGTTCAGAGGCACATCTTTCCATGTGTGCATTCAACTTTTATCAGAGTGACCAGGGTCGCAGCCGCTGCACAAACGGCATTCCCGTCACAGTGTTCTGCATTCCAGGACCCACATTTTCTGCTGGTCTTGTTTTCAAGAAGCTTTTCCGTGCAGAGGTTTGTTCTTTGTTAGAGTTGCTTCCTCTTTATCATCGTCAAGTAATGCCTCGCTCTCCAAGCAACAAATTAACAATGACGTTTGTGTGCTAAATGAGGATCGACAACAATTTCTCGGAAATCTTTTTGGATGTCTCACTGTGAAGATTGTGATTTGAAACATACAAACAAGTCGTTGAATTGCGTCTTACAATTGGTCAACCAAATCCTTCTTTCCACACCGGCATTCAAGGAAACAAAGAATTGTCGTAGCTAGTTCAAATTTACAAAGAAGGCATATACAGTATAAACTATAAAGAGAGATTCTTCAAGCTACACAGGGTTCATCAGTTTCGAGCTGGTTCGAGATTAACCTCAGAATTAGGTTTTGCTTCTACAGGGTGGCCTGAAAGTCACTTTACCCCTGCTAAAAACAAATGCTACACAAGATGTTTAAGAGGACTTGGCGACAAATTTATTGGTGCAAGGCGATAACGACAACGTCACTCTTTATTGAGCGCATGCTGAACTGCCAGGCTGAGCAGTTTACGTTTTATATCCCACTGAAAGGCTATATCTGGATTCGGACCGAAACCTAATCAGCTTGTTCTTGTCACCTAACGAACTCATCCACCAATTTTTGTCATAACCTGTTCACAACCTTTTTAAATATCGTGCTATATGTGTTGTTTTTGGCCCCATCTCTCAATTGTGAAGAATCGCTTTAAAAAAATAGAGTTCATAGAACACCTTGCCCCACACGATGTTGAGGTATACCATGAAATTGCAATAAAACAAACATTTTAAAGGTAGTACAAAAATATTCTAGAGGTTTACTGCCGTTGACGCAGTGTCTTGTACACCACCTTATTTAATATGTCCAAGTACTGCAAAACTGGAGGTTTGTTTTCCGATTCATGTTACGATATGTGTTCAAAATATAACATTCAATTGAAATTAACTTGTTCCTCAATCATAAACTGACATTTGTGGACAGACAGACAAACAGACAGTCAGAAATGAACCAATTGCGTAACCCTGCTCTTTACTTCGCGCGTGCGGGGAAATTAATTATCGCATCCGGATTCGGATCCTCATCAAAATCGAATCAATTCGTCCTTGTCAAACACTCACTCTGTCCATCAAATTTCGTCTGAATTCGTTCTTAACTTTTTGAGATATTCTGCTCACAGTCAGACAAACAGACATGCAAACAAGCAAACAGGGGTGAAAACATAATCTCGGTGGAAGAGGTAATTATGGACTGCATACCGAAACAACGAGTGATTGCGAATGCTTTCCTGGGGAGGGGTAAATTGACTTTTAGGCCACCATGTACAATATGCATCACATCAAAGGTGACCCAAGGATATGATTTTTGCTTCGACAGCTGAGATCAGAACAAGCAATGTAACAAAATTACCAGTATTTGTGTTCACACCTGTCGACACTACAATTCTCTGCCTCGAGATGGTGCATGAGAGGTGTTTGGTCGTGAGTGCAATGTAAAGTTCATGCAGTATGTCATATTATTGTGTGCATAGCTCAAGCAAAGAGAGGAAGTGTTCATTGGTAGAATCAAGAATGTCATACATTGCAAAGCTTAAAAATCAGATGAAGATTATCTTCGGCTTCACCTTATCACTAAAGTGGGATGACAGTGATGTGATGCTATTTATTTATTTATTTATTTAACTTTCATGCCTTCCCGATAGTTTTACGTTATCTGCGTTGAAGGTGTTCCCATATTTCTTTTTGACCTCATACACAGGAGGCACAGGTGCGGTTGAAGGCTGGTGCATTGGCAGGTGAAGGCCGTGTTGAGGTTCAACTGAATGGGAAATGGGGCACGATTTGTGACGATCGCTGGGACATCATATCGGCCAGTGTGGTGTGCCGTGAACTTGGTTTCGGTAGTGCCCGAGAGGCCCTCGTTGGCGGTAAAATGGGTCAAGGTAAGGCAGGCATAGTTGCAGCTCCTTTATTGGATCTAATGTGGAATTACTGGAGTTACATGGATTCAATGTTGATCTTTGTGTGTTCCTAAGTTTATGCACACGCCATCACTGAGTGTGCCATACTTTGGAGGGGATGTACAAGTTGACGGCCCCATCCCGAGCACTTACTTGCGGGTATTAAATATCCCTCAATACCTTTTGAATTAGCAGGCCATTGTGGACCGATACTGCAGCTAAATTCAAATTTCCTATAGTATAACATTTTCTGGGCACTCACTGCATCACCCATCAACCCCACGACTCAGAAAGGCCGTGACCCCTATCTTCTGTGAATTAACTTACCTTTTATGTATTAACCCCATTGTTACCATAACTTTAATACGACAACAATCACACGCCTTTATAATTAGTGAATGTATTTATTTAATTTCAAGGCCTGGAATGTAGCCAGGAAACTGAAGCCTGCTCTTTTTACCTGCGTCATGTGACAGGTCTACACGAGCTTCGTGTTGCTGCTGTTGTTGTTTGGGTTCTTGTTGGGGTGGATTTTTGAAATGTGCACCTATTGGTCGGACAGCTGCTGGACCAGACCCACGTTGGTCGCTTGACTTCACCCACCATGGCACACACACTAAATGCATGGGTGAAACTCCTTCCGTATTTTCCGGAAATCCGTATTTTTGTAACGACCCATACGGAAGTTTCCGGATGTTCATCATCAGAAAGGCGCGTTGCGATTATGGGGAATTGAGGTGCTATTCCGATTTTCTGATTCGTTTCTTCACTCATTTCATCCGGATGGGTGCAATGTTAATGCAATAACGCATCATGACCACGATTATGTGAATTACTCCCATGGTAGTTTTTATTATGAGATGTTTTTGAGGAAGCTGGCTGGGTACAAACGCTTGCAAGCGCGTTGCGCGAGGCAGGAGACGTCATGTGTGTATGTCGGTGTTGCGTATCCGCCTTTCCTCGCCGGCAGATTTGTCTGTACTGGTTATCACGTTGGAATGGCATTCATATTAGTTTACATCATGAGCAGGACGCCGAGAGCCAGAATGGGCCCCCTTCATCCGGTTTCAGATATAATATATTGAGATGAAACCTGACCATGTAATATTATGTAATTCTGCATTCCCAGGCCTCAGCAATGATGCAAACCAGCAGCCACAGGATGCATACTAAAGGAGAAAAGGAGGATCCTTCCATATATATATATATATATATATATATATATATATATATATATATATATATATATATATATATATATATATATATTTGTGGCCACGGATACCGAGATACCAGCTTGTCACTCAGGGGGATTAATCCCCGGTTGTCCTCGGTAGAGCCGGACCTGAGGCCAACGCTTACAATTAACGTTGTGGTACGGTGGGTTGTTTTAGAACCTCGAACGCCACCCAGTTAACCACGAGTTCCAGTGTCCACCGTCTAATTATTCCGTTTAACTAGAGGTCACGTGGTTACCTGAACGGGGAGTGTGCCCTTGGCAAAGCACCAATATTATCTGATTATATTTTAATTAGGGTGGCCGAGCGTTTTAACCGCTGGTGCGTGCCGACGATTTTTGGTCAAATCTGTGGTAATTACCTCCCAGTCTATCTTGGTTCGAACAATGCAAGACCAATGGAAGGAAAGGACAAACACGGACAGGTTGGAAATCAACAAATAATTTATTAATAATAAAATAAATAAATTCAAAGAACTTTTTATTTGCTGAGATAAATAAAGAATAAATTTCAAAGCAAAATCAATCAAAATGCCAGGAAAGAGACAAAGAGCAGATGCTTATTGGGGGTTCACTTACAGCTAAACGCAGACAAGGGTACCCAACATATCATTTGGGTGGGGGGGGGGGAAGAATTGTCTCACTCACCAGAAAGTCGTCCGTGAAGCAAAAACGTCCTGAAATGCGTGCGTGTCACGTCCGTCGCCAGCACCCAACCCCACCATGCACCCTCTTGCGAAGAGCCTTTAACGCCAGTCGACGTCTGGAGGGCACCGGGATCATCCGTCGCCAGCACCCAGCCCCACCATGCATCTCTTGCGAAGAGCCTTTAATGCCAGTCGACGTCTGGAGGGCACCGGGATCGTCCGTCGCAGACTCAGACCCTGGTGTTGTTGGTGACCGTCCCGTGCCTCACTTGTTGGCGGTGTTGCTCACACCCACACCCGCACCACACACTTGCTTGCCCAAGCACTGTGAAGGACGAATTGTCTTGTTGTTCGTGCTGGTCAGACACCCACACGCGCACCACACGCTCGCTTGCCCAAGCACTGGGAAGGACGAATTGTCTTGTTGTTCGTGCTGGTCAGACACCCGCTTCTTGCTCGCTTCTCAAGCTTACTTCTTGTTCTCTTCGCCCTCCCTGGCTTTCTTTTGCTCCACTTTCTTTTGCCTCCCACTTTTCTCCTCAGAACATACCTCTCGCTCGTTTTTATATCTCTGGGCCATCTTCGCGGGTGTAGTCCGCCCCAAGCTCACCCCACCCCACTGGCGCACGGTTACCATGACGACCCATGTGCTCTCAAAAAAGGATGGCGTCGGAGTTCGTGAAAGAAATGTGTGTGAACGTGTCTGTCGTAAAGAAAAAAGCTTCCCATAAGAGAGGGGATCTATCCTTTACCCTTCTCAACACATCACATTTCAGATCCCATTAGACATGGGGATGGGGCTCATCTGAACATGCATTTGAGGAAATAACTGTCTGATGACCTGGATGTGTGGATGCATTCATCAGACCGGATTCTGAAATCCATAACAATATATATATATATATATATATATATATATATATATATATATATATATATATATATATATATATATATATATATATATTTGGGCAAAGGAATGATCAGAGACAGAGACAGAGACAGACAGACATGGTTAATTGAAGTAATATCCATCGAAGACTGCCAGTTTCACTGTTTGGCATTTTGAAACTGAAGATATTTCTTGGAACTTTGTGACCCTGTCCATCAGCTGGAATTTTTTTCGGATATTCCTGATGGCCTCCTCTCACACAGTTTTCTACTTCTGTCTGGGTTGGAATTTCAGAGACTGGGCAGACGTCAAATTTTGCCCGTTGGAATTTGAGGCTGCGGTCATTGTTCTGTGAGAGTTCATGGCCTTGTACTCATGATCCACCATCTCTCTCTATCTCACTTTCAATTCCACCAATACATTGTTCTTTTATATCATCAATAGCGTTACCACCTTGAGATTTCTCACAAATTGTTTCCGTCACTTATGGAATAGTCGGTCTCCAGTCACTTGATGGAGAGCTACTGCTCTTGATTACACCGACATGGAACAGAGTACGAGAGCCTTTCTGTGCTTCTTTATCCCGCTGCTCCTTCTCACGTCTTTTCTGAGCATCGGGCTTGTGTCCGATGTGCCTGGCAAATCAATTCCTCTGACGTCACATTATATTCCACTGTCATTGGTTGGAACTTGGAAGTGCCGTGTCTTCAGATCGCCAGAGATCTTTGCTCTCATGGGTGAAATTCTTCCACATGTACACAGAAATACCAGATTTTTAAAAATAACAACCTCTTTGGAGGTTTTCGTATTTTCCTCATCAGAAGAGCATATCGTGGGAAAGTGGGGGTGTTGTTCACTTATTCCTACATGCGGATTTGTTTCTTTTAACTCTTTTCACCAAGATGGGGTTTGCATTTATGTCATGACGTCATTACCGTGATTATCATTATGTAAATTGTTCCCACAGTGGTTTATTTTATGGGAGAGGGTGGCAATAGCATAATACTCCCCATGGCAATGTAATTATTTGTAACTATATTCCCATAATGAAACAAAAAATTGAGGAATAATTATGGGCCACTATTCGGTCCAGGCCCTGGGGTGGTTGCCCCCCCCCTCTTAGCACCCCTGACCATGAGTGTTTATATAAGGAAATCTCACAAAGGTAGAGGCCATTCAGCCCATCATGCCTGTGCCACATCAATTTATCAACCAACACCAACCATATCCAAGGAAGAAAATGCAAAATTATTTATTTATTTTCAATATATATATTTTTAATTGCATTTTGTATCCCCCCCACCCCACCCCCCCACACCTCGTCCCTTGATGAGAACCCCACCAACAGCACTCCGTACACATGCACACAATTTACTATCAATGC
>BROF01001989.1:86680-102014 GCA_024346535.1 Eptatretus burgeri
ATATATATATATATATATATATATATATATATATATATATATATATATATATATATATATATATATATATATACATAAATATATAGATTTTTTTTGACTTTTTGGGTCCCAAGCCGCTGCCCTAACCACTGCGCCAACACCAGGCTACTCAATTTATCTAAATACCCACGTCGTACAAACTACCGGGGAAATTCACCCTTGGCGGAGCTCGAGCGGAACGAGCCAGTAGTGTGCTCGAACCATACTTAACCCGAGCGGATGGTTACCGAGGTCCGTCAGTCCAAATGCACAATTTACTCTCGCTACTTCTCAACACGCACCGTCCTGCTAAACCAATGAAAGAAACACAAAAACGAGCTGAAACATTTAACAGGGGATTTCTTTATAATGGGGGGAAAGGGAACACACAAGGAGCAGAGTTATCCGACTATCGAGATGAAATACAGTCAATGTACAAACAAAAGCACTTATCCAGTTGCTACTTAAAGACGGGCACACACATACACACACACACACACACACACACACACACACACACACACACACACACACACACACACACACACACACACACACACACACACACACACACACACACACCCCAATGGTCTTTATTGAAGGCCTCCAGCTCGAGGACAGGTGAGCTCAGAACCAGAGCTATCTCGGACCTTCCCGCCTCGTGCGGTCTTCAAAATCCTAGATCGGCGGGACTCGAACCCGCAACTCGATGCCGCTGCAAGCACGGGGTACGGAGTGCAGCGTCGGGCTCTCGCACGCTCCTCCGGCATGCGACGAGACCAGAGCCAGCGACAAGGCGAGACCAGAAGCCAGCAACAGGATGAGACCAGAAGCAGCAAAGAGATGAGACCAGACGCAGCGACGAGACGAGACCAGCCGAACCAGACACTGCGCCGTCCCATCTATTCCTTTTCTCTCTCGCGTCAGGGGCGGGGGGAACGTTCCTCTCCCCTCCGCACACCTCATTCGCCAGGGAAATCCGTCGTCTCTCCATGATTGGTCAGGGGGCGTCGGGGCATCTCGATTCCCCGCCCCCCCCCCGAAGAGGCTTTGCTTCTCTTGGAGCCCGCTCTGCGCCCATTGGCCGACCGCCGGCAAACAGGCTCGCATCTCCCTGATTGGGAGAGAGAGACGTCAGGTCCTCATGAACTCCGCCCACGTACGTGCTGACACGCACGTGTGTAATGGTGCCAGTGGAGGATGGTGGAAGGAAGCGAAGACAGATGTCGTCGTTAAAAAGTTGTTGTTGATATAAAAATCCTAACTATCAAAATAACTCCGCAGCGCATGAACATTTAATTCCCATTCGACTAGGGATGGGACCCTAACTCGAAACACGTACTTACTGATATAACTGTTCTGTAGGGACCTGAATGTTGAGTGCAGTAAGCTTCCAAATTCGTAACAATATTTCACAGGAATACATTTTTTGGGGATCAGTGCTCTGTCAACATGAATATGTATTTTCGTGGGGGTGGCTGGCTCAGGTTAACCCCCCCCCCTGACCCAAATTTGTCAGACCCAGGTGGTTAAGACCGACCATCCTCCCAGGACGGCCAAGCGGTTCCTTATTACTAGGAGGCGGATACATTGATCGACATGGGTTTCAACACATGATCGAAGGGTATGACAGAGGGCGATGGCGAATGGTGAAGGAGTACTCAGAATGGAGGATGGAAGGAGGATTACGTTGAATGGTTACACAGGGGGTTTAATCCATGAACCCACGACAATTACACGAATACAATTTCTTCAACAGGAATACATTTCATGAACATTCACAAATATTTACAAGACGATGAGATAAAAGGGAATAATAATACTAATAATAAATAAATCACTCCTACGGCCGAGGCCTTGCACACGGACACAAATACAGACAAAGGGTGACAAAATGAAAAGAAACAACCCTCTTTTGTAGGTACACTGGGACACAGTTTGGGTCAGAGCTGATCCCCGTTGAACCCGCAATGGAGGCACTCCACCAGTACGTGCACACGCGCGCAAAATGGCGCTTCTCTAGCAGCTTTCCACATGAAGGCTCCAAATGTCCCAGCCTTCCTCTCCTCAAAGGCACCACCTTCCTCGTGCGGTCCTCACACGAACCAAACCAGACGGGAGTCTTCCACAATCCCCCTGTGGCATGCACCAGCCTCTTCTGCACCTTCGCCCGTACAATGCGCCTTCAATCACTTTCCTTTCCTTCTGGTGCTCTATCTCCCCCGCCGCCGGGGCATGGCGTCCTCGCCCCCAAACCCGGGAAGGTGGGGCTTCCTGTTTGTTGTTGTGTCAGGGACGTGTTTTCCAGCTTTACTGCCTGGCTGGCAACATAAAAAACATAGGGAAAAATCAAAGAGGTCAATCATGTACTTGGGGACTTATTTTTACTCCTTAGGGTAATTAACACCGCACCACCTCTCGTGTGGTGATACGTAACACTTAAGCTCACAGATTCCCTAACTTCGTTACATCGAGATGCTTCTACTCGTCCCCGGACCAAGAAACTCTACACAATGCTAGCTTTCCTTATTAAATCATTCCATGTACCCCCAAAACCGTAACAGTATTTTGGATGGTCATGTAAAGCTGGCTGTTTCATTTGCGTTTTAACTGTGGACATTAAAAATCCCATGCCATCTTTCAATAAGAGTATGCCCTCATGTGCGTCTCAGCACGAGCTAAATCCTCTGCTTGAGGTATGCTGTGTTTAGTGAGTACTGTGTGTAGTCAGTGAGAGCTTGCATGTGGCTATGGCACATACATACATACATTGGGAGCATGCATCCACTTTCCGTCAGTACTCCAGGGGCCTCCTGCCTGGCCATCCCCCAGGCAGATGCCTGGCCCATCCCCATCTCTTAGGGATAGGATATTCCAGGCACATCCGAAGGGACAACCTCACATTAACATGAGGAGACCGCCTTCTTGTGGACGACACCTCAGCCCCACCCTGACACACACCACAGTGTGTTTTGCGGAGTGAAGTGTTTTGTGGTGGCCGGAGTGCTATGGCACAGGCATGATTTATTTGCCTCTTGTAAGTTTCCATGCATGTTTTTTTTGTGTTTTGAGTAAAATCAGTGAATACCGGACAATAGAATGAGGATACAACAAAGAGACGATAACTGGTTCAGCAGATTCTTCCTTTGTCTAAATTCCCACTGTATTATTTGGAAAAGTGTACGAGTTATTTTGTAACTCCATAAACAAATTTCTTTATCGTTGACTTCTAACTTTGAGTGATTTTCGATGTCTTCCAGCCGGTGAATTCGCAAATGCTTCGAGCAAAGGTGCATTTGTACCGTTGCAGATGAAATGGCATTCAAAAACAAATTAACACTGCAGGCTTTTTGATTTATTTGACGACATACCGACCACAATGAGAGCAAACTTACTACTTCCTCCTTCCCCTTCCTTCCCAGCCATGGGCCCCATTTACTTGACAAAAGTTAGCTGCAGCGGTGATGAGCGAAGCATCCTCGAATGCCCTCACTCCAATGAAACCGAGATATGCTCGCACCGTGATGATGCCGGCGTCCGTTGCCACGTACCTGCCATGGATTTCGAGAAGCAGGTCAGCATATTTTCCACATTCCATTCCATGCAAGCATCCAAGCAAGTTTCCATGTGTGCAATTTATATTTTCAATTTTGCGGCCAGCAACGAACTTTCTGATCCTCCAAATTAACTCGGTATATCATAACTGTTAAATAGTTTTCTTCTTCCTATTCTTATTCTTCCTCTTCTTCGTCCCCTTATCTTCCTTTTGGCTTTTGCCATTTTTACATGTTGGTCGCCACAATTCTGGTTCATCACCTTTCTCCATCTCCTCCTGTCAATGAGCCATTCTTCTTCCAATCCCACAATTTATAAATCTCTCACCACTGACTCCTTCCTCTTCTTCTTGGCAACCCAATCTCCATCCCCCAATTCACCACATACTCTTTCTCTGTCCTCATAACTTGACAAAACCAATTCATCCGTTAAATAGTTATAAGTAAATTGGTATATTTTAATGTTGCTTGGCTCCTTGTGTTTCTATTCCCATGGATACATTTCATTACATTTCCATGGATACATCAAAGATAATTCATCCGATTGTCTGATAAATAACCCATGCTTGTATGTTTTCCAGTAGTTGATCAACCCAGGAGCTTATTATTCTCGAATATTCCTGAACAATCGGGTTGATGTTTAGTGTTCCCATCTGAACCCCTGGTTTATGATGTGCCAAACCTGTGTACTGGTGTCCTTGAAATGAATGTAAAAGTACACCGATGTCTATCTACTTATGGTTTTGGCCTGCATGTGATTGAAGCTCCCCTATAAACTTTGGACCAAGTATTATTACTTTGTATGCAGCCTGTGGCTGTTGGTTGCATCATTGCTGGGAACGTGGCTGTGCCGCTGATGCAGTGCCTCTGTTACCAGTAAGCTGGTACCCATTTTGCTGACCTCGGAAGGATGACAGGCTGAGTCAACCCACTTGGTCGTATTTAACGACACGACAGGGGCTCAAACTCAAGACCCTAAGATCTTAAGCCAGCAACCTTAACTGTAAAGCCAAACACCAGGCTTTTTAGATCAATGTAAAAAGTACAAAACACTGAAGCAGAAGATAACCTACACATTTTTGTTCATGTTATGAGAAGACGGAAGATGAAATATAAGCTTCGGATAATTTATTTCTTGTGTGTGACCATTTTGGGTACCATTCCAATCTTTCCATAATCCCCTGTAAATATTTTTATGAAGCTGTAAAATTTTGAACAGTTGTTTGAAATTAAAATCATCATGAGCTATCTCATTGCATGGGAGCAGTACTTCAGTTTCATGGCTGATAATGTTATGTAACTTACTTTAGAAGTTCGGGGGTAAATCAATAGCCCACAGTGCCAGGTTTTACACAGCTCCATTGCAGCCTGCAAGATACAAGGATGGAAACTTTTAGCACCATTGGTTTTCTAATTTATCACTCCAATCCACCGTATTCATCCATCTACTTCTGCATGTGTCTGCTTTACGATGTATTGCACAATGAAATCTTTATTTTACCTTTTAATCTCACTCACTATTCCCTCTCTGCTTTCTCTCTTTAGCAATGTTATTCGTAAGCACAGGAATCCACAGAATTGATCTTATCCCTTTGCTGAAGTGAATTGTGCAGCAATAATAACTTGTCTGGTTCAGAGTAAAGATTCAGCATCTGGAGGAAGTATAATATTGCTTTCCTAACACTCATATATATGTGTATATATATATGTGTATATATATATATATATATATATATATATATATATATATATATATATATATATATATATATTGGATTTGGGTCAGTTCTGCATTTTATTTTGGTTTGCAAAAGTTGTTTCCAGATGTTTACAATAACAATCTGGTGTATCGATGGCTTCTGATGGATTTCAAGGTCAATGAACATCAAACTTCTACAGATAACACAAAAACCAACATTTTGTGGCAGTGAAGTGCCATTTTTCTCCAGTTTACAATGTTCGACCAACACGACTCTTCCTAAGTACGTGCACACATTTACAGTGGAGTATCATTGTCAATGTCCATAACCACAGGTGCAACTGCAGGAATGCCAGATCATCAAACTCGCAGGTGCGTTATCTTGTCTTTAGTCGGCAGAGTGCGCTCATGGACCGTTCGCACTCACAATGTATATGGTTTGGCGAAGCCCCCACAGGTTTTGGAAACAGCACCGTGGACACCGTTTCAGAGTGATCAGTGGTGATGGTTACACAGCTTATTCGATGGTAGTTCCCTTTAACTTCCCGCACAAAATGGCCACTTCAGTGTGCAGCTGGCACATCATCTGAGTATTTGTCAAGCAGGACTTCCACCGACAGAAGAAGCTCCTCATACCTTGGCTTTACCAAAACGGAGGACACCAAACATGTACCCTTGAAGATTTTTTTTTCAAACTTGGTGTAAACATTGCATTTCTGAACATAGTCAGCATCATGAGAAATTCAAAATTCCCCCTTGTAATTTGAACAAGCATATTTCTGTCTCGGTCACGCAGTCTGCTCGAAGAAATGTGTTTCGGCTTGGGAAAGTATTCTGTTGAACTTGCTCTTTAAACTTGCGAACAACGAGATTATGATCAAGTTTATTTTGAAACTGAATAAACGGTTCAAATTATTTCCCCCCAAAAACATTCTCCACCGATGGTCTTACACCATTTGCTTCTTTATATCGGGCAATATGGTGACAGGATGGCTTGGAAGTATGCACACTCGCCTCGTAGCTGGCTAGCCTGGGTTTGAATCCTGACCCAGCTATAAACTGTCATCCTGACGTTTCACAGGTAGGGTGATTCATCATTGTGTGTGCCGTCTCCTGGATGGACGTTAAACACCCCACAGAGTCCTCACCGAAGAGTCAGTGAGCTATTGCCGGTCCCCTAAACATATTCCAAATTCCAAATTCCTGCCTTAACTACTACTGGGAAGGCAATGGCAAACCACCCAGTATAACCCTTGCCAAGAAACTGTTGAGGTACACCTACCTTTTTCTGGAATAAATGGCCCAAGTGGTCTTCCTGTTTAACCTCATGAAAACAGAATGTTTCACATCAAATACAAATAAGTCTCACTGAGTAAAGTTATATTTGCTGTATGAATGATGTGCATCACTAAAACTGTCATTTTGCAGCATCAGCCTCAAGACGGCAGCACTTGTGCTGATTTACAAATTCAAATTGGTCTTCATTATCCAGGTGACAACTATGGTGTTGCAGTTGGTTCATTGGTCTGACGGCGAGACTTCGTGACATTGGCGAGACTTCGTGACACAGGGTGAACAAGGTGGGCCGACAGGGACTTTCAGGAAGGAAAACAGAGAATTTGAAGGAGGTGTCGTTGGGGTGGATTAACATGAGTAGAAATCATGGTTTTGGATGGGGGAAGATAAGAGATGGTGGTGAACAGCTGTTTTGAAGACCTGCAGGGAAGAGAGGGATTGAAGAGAGTGTGGGAGTTTGTTCCAGAGGCGGCAAAAAGACGAATGAAAGAGCGAAGGTGAGCAGTGATTCTTGGTTTTGGCAGTTTTACCAGAAGGGGGTTTTTGGCAGACCTTGAACACCTTGGTGACATATAGGGGGGACAGATCACAGAGGGAGCAGGAGAGGAGACGGTAGAAGACAGAAAGACCACTGACCTGCCTGTGGTGAGAGAGTGAGAGACCCAAAGACTCAGCTTCATAGCGGGAGATACCAATGATCTTAAATGCCTTGGTTTCCACAGTGTGAAGTTTAGCTCGGTGTGAGGCAGGAGCACCAGCCCAGAGGGGAGAGCATTACTCCATCAGACTGTGGATGAAAGCTTTGTGTGTGGTCCGGAGCTCAGGAGTGCCAAGGAAGGACTTTGCATGAAGTTGGATTCCCAGTCTCTCTCACATTTTCTCTCATAACAGCCAGAGAGATATTTATTTTGACAAGCATGTTGTCAGAATAACTGATTGGAACAAAAGAAGAACAGCAGATATTTTCTGGGAAATTGGTCAAAATCAAATCCAGAAGAGATGGAGTACCGTTCGCTGAGATCTGGGTGAGGAAGTTGAGAAATTGAGTCAGTCCCCATAAGTCGCAGAAGTCCTTTGCTGAAGTGCCTTGACAGGTGAGGGAGGTACCCACATCAAGCCAACTGTCATGATGGCAATTGAGGTCTCCACATATGAGGAAAAGAGAGTTTGGGTGAGTAGATAGAAGTTGGTCCACATTTTCAGTGAGCGTGATGTAAATGGAGTTAGCACTGTTTGGTGGACGGTACAACAAACATATACACAAGAGGTGGGAGTAGTGGGGAAGCTGTAGCCAGACGTATTCCTGTGGGTGTGGAGGAGTGAGGGCAGTGCATGGAGAGTGAGGAATAGTTTTTTTGATAAAGAGAGAAACTCCGCCATCAGGACGAGGCTCAGGTCTATCATACTGGAGGAGGGAGTAACCAGGAAGAGAAACTAAGGAGTCAGAGATGTCTCGAAGGAGGAAAGTTTCTGTTCAGCAGATCATGTCTGGTTTGTGTGTGGCAATCTGTATGGAGAGATCAGTCAGGTTAGAGCGAAAACCCCAGATGTTTGAGGTCCACACTGTTAAGGAAGACTGAGGGGAGTAGGCTTTGGGTGCAGAGGAGGGGAGGGGGAGGATAGTGTGGTGGAGGTATTGAGAGTTGATGATAGGTTTGTAGAAGAGCTATTGGAGAGGGTCAAATGGAGGAAGAGGACAAAGGGCTTGGTGGTGAAGGGGGATGAGTTGCAGTGGGGAGTAATAAGAGAGGGAGCAAAGGGAAGTGGGAGATTGGAGGAGGTGGAGGAATGAGCTGGAAGAGAGAGATTGGAGGAACGAGCCAGCTTTGTAGATGTGAACGGGGACAGTTTTGAGAAGGGGAAGTGAGGGGGGAGAATTGAGGGAGAAAGGTGTGGGTGGAGATTTTGAGAAAGGTGAAGGGGAAGCTTGGAGAGGAAAGAGAGAGACATTTTCTTTGAAGAGGGAGGAGGCGGTGGATTTGCGAGGGAGATGTGAGAGGGTAGCTTTGAGGGAGAGGGGAGATGAGAGCAGGCATGGCCATGGGGTAGAGGGAGAAGGGAGGAGTGGGGAGAGGGGAAGCATTACACTGTGTAGAAGTATTGTGGAGATAGGGGCAGGTGGGGGAGGAACAAAATTGAGGGGGTGAGAAGAGGGGAGGTGTGATGAGAATTGAGGGGGTGGGAAGAGGGAGAGGCAGCTGTGAGAAGGGGGAGTGGGGAGCGAGATTTGAAGGGGGAGGGTGGTGAAAAACTTCACAGTGGGATTTGCAGGGAAGAGGGAAGAGAAAGAAGAAGAAGAAGTCAGTTCAATAAGTTATGTGGGGTACAAGGAGGAGATTGGGACCATACTCTGTACAGAGCGTTGGTGCTGCTTAAGCAGCCTCCTTGGCTCTTGGGTACAATCCTGGACGGGTCGCCACTCCGACACAGTATACCAGCATGCTGGCACTCATTTTGCCGACCTCGGAAGGATAACAGGCCGAGTTAACCACACCTGGTATTAATTCAACAGTTGAGCGGGATTTGAACTCAGGACCCGAGGTTCCCAAGCCCACCACCCGAACCATTAAGCCAACACCAGGCATACCAGGGTACAAGGTGAGAAGGCAAAAAGTTTTTTGTTGTTGTTGTATTTTTTATGTTTTAAGACATAGTTGGGTGGGATAGAAGGAGGGTGGAGGGAAAGTGGTAAAAATAAAAACTGACGGTAACAAGGAGAAAATACAAATAAACATGATCGTGTACATAGTGAAGAAGACTCCTTCGGGAAAGCCGATATAACAAGACCGATGAAAACTCACCAAATAGCACAAATTTTGAAACAAAATCGAGTTAAGAACACACAGTAAACACGGAGATTGAAGAAGAAAAGTCAAAGCACAACAAACAATGACCGGAAACTTATCTTTGAGAAATTTGGCAGAGACCCCTGAGAGAACCAACTGTCAACTCAAAAACTGGAACCGGAAGTGATCGGCCTTTTCTCTTGATTTTAAAGATGTTGTGACGAAGAGTACATGATCCAGTCAGAGTTGGTCATGCTGTCGACAGCTTCGAAGATTGAAAAGATTTTGAGTGTTGTTTGAGGCTCGTCGAGAAATGAAACGGAAATCACAAATCCTCTTGCATTGCACAACGGAAGAATGCTCAGTGAACGCCCACGTTATACAGACCATGTTGCACAAGATGCACCGCAGTGAAGCGGAAAAGATGTGCCAGGAAACAATACTTTTGATCTGTGAACAGCTTGTGAAGATGAGGAACGCACACTCTTAGGTAAACCTTTACCCCGCAATTAAAGAAACCCCGCTGATCATTTCACACTCCATCGAATACTCTGGTGTGCAGTGTTACCCGAGATAACCCTGGTCCTGAGAAAGGTTAAAATACTCCAGGATTCCGGCCCGAAAAAAAATTCCTTCCCTGGAGGTGGCCGGGTGGAAAGTGCAACGTGAAAGCTCCAAATTTATGGAGGTCGCGATGGGGTAGAATCGGATTTACCTCCGGCATTTTGTAATATGAAGCTAGTGCGATAATAAAATGAGATAGAAAGTGTAGTCGGTGTGCACAGCATTCATGTTGCTGTTGTATCTCAAACTTACGTACCAATGAGGGGATCCTTCCTTGATAGGCTTGCAGTGCCTTCTCAACTAGTTTCATGGATGGAATGGGCTTCAATTTATTGCTGAACAATTTCAGGTTTTCTTGATCATGAAAGACGGTTGTGGTTGGGATAAGGGAGGACATGAGATTGTGGTGCACCACTTGCTTGAAGCCAAGGAGAGAAGAGCGGTATACAACAGCTTCTGCTGCAAAGTGGTTTCAGAGATGGGAAAAGCAAAGAACAAAAGAGTTGAGGTGTGCAGTCAGCCTGGATTTTGGAAGTTGAGAGGAGTAGCAGCATGTTCAGAGTTGAGTGAATGGGATGGAATCAAAAGTGATGGTCTGTGATCAGGCCATTTGAAAATATGGACTATGACCATCAGCAGCAATAATGGAATCCATGACTTTGCTTTTAATTGGAAGTAAGCTTCCACGTCTGTAATTGATAGGATTTTGTTTTGTATCTTTTTCTGACTTCCAGACAGATGTGATGTGGCCACAGGAGAAGGATCGCCTCAATAATGCAGACAGGGGAATGAAGAGTTGCAAGAAACGTTGAAAAGTATGTGAAGCCATTCAACAGAGTGTTTGAAAAGGCTGTACGAATATCTGTGCAGCACATGCGAGGTCACATACCGTCCAAATACCATAACACCTTACCCCCATTTTTTAACGAGGTAAATGAAAAATAATTCCAAGAACCACTCTTCTTGATAAAGCCTAGCTAACAGAGGAATGTGGAGAGAGTCAAAGGTCCACCAATCTCTCGACTAGAGATTCTAGAGGGATGACGTCTAGAGGAGTCGAGTCTTGAGGGATGAGGTAAATCCAAGAATGAGAGAGAGAGAGAGAGAGAGAGAGAGAGAGAGAGAGAGAGAGAGAGAGAGAGAGAGAGAGAGAGAGAGAGAGAGAGAGACACAGAGAGAGAGAGAGACACAGAGAGAGAGAGACACAGAGAGAGAGAGACACAGAGAGAGAGAGAGAGTGCCAGAGAGAGACAGAGACAGAGACAGAGACAGAGACAGAGATTTTTTTTTTTGTTCTGAGGGTTCTTTTTGGGATCGTCACTGAGCCCCAAACATTCTCCAACTGTAGTTTGTTCGTAGTAATATTCTCAGGGATGGTTTTTGAGATCTCTGTCAGGTTCTTCCTTTTCATTGCTGCTGCTCCAATGATCACTGGTACAATTCCAGCATTCTTCAGATCCTGGTATTTGGTCATTTTCTTGATTTCTGCATTGTTTTGGCCAAATTGCTGGGTATTGGAACCTCAATGAGCAATTCCTTCTCTTCTTTTTTGTACCTAAGTACGATATTTTATTTCTTCCATTCTACCTTCCGTTAGATATTTGTGGATCGTCGACGCCACTCTTTCAAATTTGTAGAGTGGTGCATCGTCTCTGTCCTACCGGCCAATTCCGTTGACTTTAATTGATCCAATAATTTTCATCCCACAAGCTTCGTGCATGGAATGCATTTTGTAACAAAGGATGGGGTTTTTTTTTCCTCCAGGCTCCAGCTTTCCTGATTTGAGCCTCTTATCAGGAGCTTTACCTTTGGTGGTTGTGGGGCTGGTAGCCCCTTCTTAGCCTCTCACCCCAGTGCATATTTCTGCTTTACTATGAGACGATGTTTTGTCCCATTTGAGGAATTGCAGTGTTTTTTCTTATCAGCACACATTCCGGCTGCACCTTGTGGCTGCACAGACATGGGGCTTTGCTTGTGAAGGGTGTGCATCCCTGTTTTCGAGATTCTTTTCTCTCTCAACAATGACTGCACTTCCTGTGTGGTGTGTGCATTTGTGAAAAGTATGGGTTGACTGCCTGCTTGGACACAACTTACTGAGGTTGTGGATCTACTGATGTAGGTAATCTAATGATGTGGATCCGTGACCAAGGTTGTGGATCTACTGATGTGGATCCGTGACCAAGGTTGTGGATCTACTGATGTGGATCCGTGACCAAGGTTGTGGATCTACTGATGTGGATCCGTGACCAAGGTAGTGGATCTGCCATTTGGAGAGGTTCTTGTCTGAAAGGATCGAAACCTCAAGGAAGAACGCTGCCCATCTGATGATCCATGACGTTGGGAAAGTGTGTTATTTGTTATCTCAGGATCCTGGAACATGCACATTGGTGGGAAATTCCCAGTGCTGTACCTGGTATGCGCAATAAAGGGACCGGCAGAGCGATGGCTCGTGATAGGTCACTTTGTGTCTTCTTCTTCCTCTTCTTCTTGTTCTTCTTGTTCTTCTTGTTCTTCGAACTGTAACTTGACATAAGGCATTGGCTCTATCGCCTCTCCAGTAAACATCACTTTAACAGACCAACTAAAAATACAATTTACATTGGGGGGGGGGAGGTGGACATGATTTTTCTTCCTTGGTGGGAGAGGAAAGTGGTGGAGTAGGAGGGGTTGGAGTTGGAGTTGGATTTGCAGTTTTAAGCATTAGGAGGTCTGCAGAGCATTTATACCAAATGCACCCTCTTAATCCACCATTAAACCATCCCCCCTCCCCATTGCTATTTTCATGTTAAGTAATGCAATAGTTTTTCCGTCAAAATACTAAATTTGTGTTCAAAATTTTATTTCATCAAGTTTGACCTTATTTTTTTTTTCCAAATTGACAATTTTTCATTTTGTCATCGATTTTATAGAATTCAAATGTTTTATAAATAGATCCATTTTGTTGATGTTGATATTTGCAATTTTGAATATGCATGTATTTCTAATTCTGAGGATTAAAGGAAAATCACTAATCCATCCATCCATCAGGACCATACCTTGTGCAGACTGTTGGTGCTGCCTTAGCAGTCTCCTTGGCTGTTGGGCACAATCCTAGATGGGTCGCCACTCCGACACAGGATGCCAGCAAGCTGGCACTCATTTTGCCGACCTCGGAAGGATGACAGGCAGAGTTAACCCCACCTAGTATTAATTCAACAGCCAAGGAGGATTTGAACTGATGACCCTAGGATCCCAAGCCCACCACCCGAACCATGAAGCCAACACAAGGCATAAAATAGTTATTATAGATTGGTTAATGCCCTATCATCATCCAAAAGAGCTATGTTATACAATCTCTGTATTGGTGACTGTATTAGAAGCAATTTTGTGATTAATGAAGTTATTAACACTTAAGAACCAAGAAGGATTTCTTTTGGTCTTTCTCCATTTTTCTTCTGAGGCTATGTGCGATAAGATTTGTTTAAATGTTAAAAGCGTTTCGCTTTGACTTGATCCAGATAACAAATGTATCTGACTTCCGTCAACCCGATGATGATGATGATGATGATTACGATATAACAAATTCCTGGTTTTACCAAAATATAAACTGCAAGCTGCAATGTTGGTCTTAATGGGTTTTCAATGAAGGTCTTAGAAATGGATTCTTGTTGAGCATTCCTTTTTGGTGCGAACACTCGCTTGTGTGCGTTCAGGTGCGCCTGCGTGGTGGTCGAAACCTCTATGAGGGTCGTCTCGAGGTGCTCAGTAGTGAGACGAAAAATGATTCTCAACGCTGGGGAATTGTGTGCAGTGAGGGCTGGAGCATGTTAGAGACGGCAGTTGTTTGTCGTCAGTTAGGTCTCGGCTACCCAAGCATCGCACTCAAGGTATCTATCACATGAGTTCAATTCTCACCTGTAATATTTCCTAAAAATCTTCCTCACTCATTTATTACCTCCACCACCGAAGGTGAAGGAGGTTATGTTTTTACCCCTTTCTGTCTGTTTGTTTGTCTGTTTGTCTCTGTGCAGGATATCTCAAAAAGTTGTGGACGGATCTGGATGGTGGACAGGTTGGGTGTGTGACAAGGACGAATTGATTTGATTTTGGTGAAGATCCGGATCCAACGACTAGAGTTTTTTTAAGTGATTCTTCACCATTGAGAGACAGGGCCAAAAACGATATGTTGCACGATATCTCAAAATGTTGAGGACGGATTCGGATGAAACTTGATGGACACGTTGTGTGTGTGTGTGTGTGTGTGTGTGTGTGTGTGTGTGTGTGTGTGTGTGTGTGTGTGTGTGTGTGTGTGTGTGTGTGTGTGTGTGTGTGTGTGTGAGTGACAAGGAAGAATTGATTCGATTTTGGTGAAGATCCCAATCTGGAGACGAGAATTATTTAATTTTTAAAGTGATTCTTCACCATTGAGAGATAGGGGCCAAAACCGATCTAGTACTGTATAGCATGATATTTCAAAAATGTATTGGACCCGATATGTTCTTGTGGATCAGGCATTACGTGGTGGATGTTTGCGCTCCATGGAGTGCCCTTGTAGTTTTCATAATTGTACCATTTCACCTTTTTTGACTCGCAACAGAGCATTCAATTTAGCTTCTCAACCATGCTGCTCACTATTACTTTCAATATTTGCCTATTTTGTGATATTTTAATTACTTCCCACGTGCTCGTTATTTGATTTTTCATTTTTTATGAGACGTGCTTGATTTATAGAATAGCCTATAGCTGCAAACAGCAAGCATATCATCATTAGATACCCTCGGCCTGAATGCAGTATAATCAAATTGCACAATAAATATTGCTGAAGACGTAATTGCTGCACATGTTAATGAACTGGTGCTTGTTCAGCTGCTGAATTGGTTGAAAATATTTTTAGTTATGCTGATTGGAATTACTTAGTTTGGAGTTATGGTTGCAACAATCCTTGGATCTGTTGAACCAACATATTTAGTTGGCTTCACATAAAGTCACAGATGATGGGTATACATTCAATACCGGTCATAAGAGGTGCAAGACTTTATATCTCAGGGATCATTCTGGGTACCATCGTCCATTTAGGAGCATACAAGTATTGTTTTATACAAAACTATTATTTCTTCGATGTATTTACAAGCACTTGGGATACATTTTTGGTCATTTATAGGGGAAATAATATAATAGTGTGAGACTATGTTTATGAAATCCCCATAGAATGCAGAAAGAATCATTTTACTAAGTCTTGTGTTTTATCTGAACTGAGCCTTGGGAAAACTCATGAGCATATAGTGCATGGGGTTTACTGACCCCTGCTGAAAGGAGGGGGAATTAATAGCGACGGCTCTAAATAAATCTGCCCCACCTTCTCCTCCCTCAATCCTCCTGGCGATTCTAAATCTAATCATCCTAAAAATCAGCATGTGTGTGTGTGTATATATATATAT
>BROF01001989.1:117089-144641 GCA_024346535.1 Eptatretus burgeri
TTACTTTCTCTTTTAACCCGGTCACCTCCGCTCGTATCGTGTCGACTTCCTTTTTCATTTCGTTTTTTAGTTCGTCCAAGCTTCCTTTTAGGCTCATTCCCATGTTCTGCGTCTCACCCTGCATTTCTTCCATTTCTTCTTTCATTCCGTTTTTTATTTCATCCTTCAATTGTTGCGCATTTTCTTTCATTTCGTTTTTCATTGCCGCAAGTATGGCGCATAGCTGGGCCGCGTGGCTGTGCCCCGACTCCGTGCTCCTTGGCGGGTTCGTTGGTACGACGTTTGGAGTGGGGTGGGAACGGGGCCCTCTTGTTGCACTATCTCAGCGCGGGGGACAGGGGGAATTGTTGATGCCCTGGGGGAAGGAGAATGGCTGGCTGGCTTGGGTCCCAAGGCGAGCGATCCCACACCGCGACCTCGTCGCCGACCGCCGTCCTTCTCACCTCGGACCCGAGCTCCTTGGCCTCTTCCCGCAATTCTTCTCAGGCGACTCCAGAACCCCACTCGATGACACTCCGATGACTTCGCCACCCGACTCCACTCTTCCTGCCACACCGATGACTTCGCCACCCGACTCGACTCTTCCTGCCACACCGATCACTTCGCCACCCGACTCGACTGACTCAATCTGCCATGATTCGCCTTGCGCTCGCCATTTTATCGGCCGGCAGGAGCAGCTAATATCCGGATCAGGATGACCTCGGGGGCGGAGCCATGCTCGCCCATTGGTTGGAGGAAAGGGGGCGTGAATCTCCCCTGATCCTAGAATTTGCATATATCGATTTCACACAGATGCGCCTGGAGGCGGGGCCAAGCCGCCCCGTGCTTGCCAATTGGAGGGAGCAGAAGTGGGCGTGTAGCGTTTGTGATCCGAATTTTCCTCGGAAAGGCCGCTATATGCGCTCGCGGCTCGGTGCGTATCACTGAATGGGCCCAAGACAGCCCGACGCTCAGTTTTCACAGGTGGTGCAGGAATGGCCGTAGAAGAAGAGAGGTGAGGGTGGTGGAGGGTTTTCGGTGGTGGTTTGATGGTTATGGTGCCGTTTGGGAATGACGATGATGCGATGTTTGCGGGATTGAGTTGTGAAGGTAAAGGTCGTGGCTGTTGGTGTTGTTGTTTTTGTCTGAGGGTTGGATCGTGGTTGTAGTTGGTGACGATGGCTGGCGTGGTGGTTAAGGTGGTTGTTGTGTGATGGTGGTTGAGACGTGGTTGGTTCAAAATAAAGATAGAACAGAAAAACGGCTATCTCAAAGCGTCGCAGCCCGAATGAAACACATAAATTCCCTCCAGACAACGGGTTTGGGGCTACCTACACATGTACTTAAGAGATATCTCACCTACGGGTCCTGAATGGTGGTTTGCGAATTTCCACAGCCGTAACACTATATATCTTTTTTAGCCCGATCTCTCCATGGAAAAGAATCGCAAAAAATTCTAATCGTCGGATTCGGATCCGGATCTTCATCAAAATCTATTCAGTTCATCCTTGTCACACACCAAACCTGTCCACAAAATTTCATCCGGATCCGTGCACAACTTTTTTGAGATATTCTGCACACAAACAAACAAATGAAATTGCTCGTTGAGCGAGGAATTGCCGGAATAACTTTGTCATATCTCCATGACCTCTGAAAAAAACAAAAACCCGGAAATCAATTTGGTTCTTACAAGTCGATAGTGCTGTACTGTTTAATGAGTTATAGCACTTAGTTTGGTCATGATCATAACTTGGAAGTCAATCGGACTTGAAATGGCGTTTTTATCACAATTTGAAAGTTTTGACCCGACTCCCCCTGACATTCGACCCCCGACCGCGAAGAAGGGTGTTGGTGTGACACCCCAATTAGACATATGATTGGATGCAGAATTGGAAGATGCACATTTTGGATTTGGTTTGAAGTCGATACGACCATTGTAGTGGACGTTATTGCGAAAATAAGAATTTCGGTTTTTCGGTGACCTTGACCTTGACCTTTGACCGAGATTCACCAAAAACGACAAGTGTCTAAGTTGGACCATGGCCGACGTCTGTCCCCAATTTGGTCATGATCGCTGAAACGGTGTGGCTGCAACAGGGTAAACAAACACACAAACAGAGAGACAGATGGAAAGGGGGTGAAAACATAACCTCCTTCACCTTCGGTGGCGGAGGTAACAATCACAACACGTATACTTTCCCAAATTATCATGTTAATCACTATTTAAGAACTGATTCATAGACATCTTTTAAATGATGAGGAGAATTTTAAAAAGATAACTTTCTCACATGCGACACTCCAAAAAACAGCATTTGATCAAGCCTTCCAAAGACTTCCATAACATTGGAAAATGTTAACTGACTTTCATCCAGACAGTGTGGAATTTCAATGAGTTTGTTCTTCAAATGATTTGCTTGTCACTGAATTTGTCTACTTCAGGTGAGATTTCTGAAGGAAGAGCGTCCAACAATAAACTGTCATCCTGGTACATTGCAGGAAGGGGTGTCATTTCATCACTTACATTGTTCTTCGGAAGGGAGTTTAAGGCAACTGTTCTATCTTCTTGCGGTTTCTTCGAAAATCTGAGGATCCCACAGTAGCTTTTGAACAAGGGCTGCAGAAATGTTAGACTTGTGCTGTTTTATTGACGTCAATACTGATCAATGACTCGTACATACAGCCAGCCATTGAATGGTTGAGGTTTTCTTTAATATATTCCACTGACTCCATGCCAAGAGCAGCCAGACCAATTTGAGCCTTCACAAGTTTCTCTCCGAGGGCCATTTTTATTTATGTGGTCCAACCTGCTTCCTTACTTACTTACGAACTTACTTTCTTAATTATTTATTTATATATTCCCATTGGCCAATTACATATTTATGCTTTTTCTCTCAGTCCCCACTGGTATGCTTGGTGAAGGCTTTGGGCTGTTGAGGCTTTCGGGTGATTATTCTGGTTAAAGACATCTCGGCCCCTCTCTGAAAGCACCTGAACACCCACTCTCACAATACATTCACATTGTAAATACACGTCGGTCATTCTTCACCTGCTTATGTGTCGGGTGGTGTCGTGAAATATCATGCTTGAAAATTCAACACATTACTCCATTTTATTTTGATTTGTACTGTACTTGACTTATTTGTTTGTCACTTTTATTATTTTTTTTAACAACTATTTTTCTGGTGTCACTTTCCTGTTTTTATTTTCTTTCCTCTCTCCATTATTGATTCACGAGTCAGTAAGTGACCACTATATTCATTATGGGTGTGTGTGTGTGTGTCTGTCCCGAGCATAGCTCCGTGGGTTTTGATCCGATCCTGATAAAATTAGGGTGCGAGGTTTGTATCATGATCTAGTTGTGTTTTCCTGAGAACGGGCGTGCTGTGCCCATTATGGGCAGAGCCACGCCCAAATAACATGTGTTTTTTTACTGGGTAGCCGGTTTCAAGTTACATCTTCTCCAAGGGGGTTTGTCGAATCTGGCAGGGGTTTCGGTATTTGGTTAGCCCAATGGCACCTGCATAGCCCCACGGAGCTCGATTTTTCATTTTCATCCCAAGGTCAAGGTCACAAGGTCACGAACTTAGAAAATGTCAAAAAAATCAATAAATTGGGCATCGAGCTCCGAGGGTTTTCAACTGTTTCGAATAAAAGTTGGTAAGCGAAGGTCAAAAAAGGTCAAAAAAGGTCAAAAAAGGACCCTCGAAGGTCAAAAAAGAAAAGAAGGCGAACCGTGTACATTGCTCGTGAACCATCGCCGTCTCCAGACTTGTCTGTTTTTCAGTCATTCCTAAACCAAACGTGCAATCCGAGCCGATGAATTTTTCCTGTTATTTTTCACATGACTGTTCTCGATGCGTTTTGCATTTGTAACTTCTGTAATTGTTTGATTGGCCATAAAATTATACTTCTTGCCTTGCCTGAGCAGGCCTCAAAATGAAGTAAATATACTGCTGTGTTTGGGCTGGCAAAGCCACTTTTTACTTGTACAATCTGTTCGAGCTTTCATGGAAACTTGTCAATCTCTACAAATGCACCAATTTTATCATTCCTACCCTATCATTGCACCGCAGGAAACCTGGTACTTTGACGGTGATAAGGAGTCGGACAACATCGTGATGAGCGGTGTGAAGTGTTCTGGAGACGAGTTATCCTTGCAGCAGTGCCACCATCATTCTGAGGTCAGCTGTCGGCATGGTGGAGCTCGCTTTGCAGCTGGGGTCATCTGTGGAGACAGTGAGTAGTTTTTTTTTTGTATCTTAAAATTTCTCTCGTGTCTATCCATACTTCTTATCGTCCTTTATTGTGATGCCCAACTGAGCAGGTCTTCATTCATAGCACATGATAAGGAGAAAGGTAGTGACTCGGAAGTGGAAGCGGGGTAGAGGAAAGGATATTGTACAAGGTGGTGTGCTGGAATTATTATAGAGGTCATTGTTTCAAGTCCATTGTTATTCCGTTTTAATTAAGGCTTGATTGTTTTTCACAAAAAGATGTTCTTGCAACCAAAGTTGTTACTCGGCTCTACTCTGCAATTCTCAAACAAACAGAAAGGAGCAGACCTTGTCTCAAGTGACGTTTCATCCACTCCATGCAGACTTCTTCGGGTGAAAGGCTTGTATAGCGAACAGAAAATGGCTTTTTATACTTGCATTTCCATTTAAGGATCACTTCTGTTTCTAGATACAATGGTAACAAGGGGTCCAGATGGGAAGTTAAGCACCATGGTCCACACTTTACATGAAGCTGACACATAAAGACTGTTATCCTGACTTCAGATGTCTTCTTGTAGGACGTAAGTGGGCAGTAGTAAAAACACTAGACAAAGGGGAATTAGTTATCCCATTCACTGTCGCGGGCATGAATGAGATGATCCGCTCAAGGCAGACCATAAAGACTGATGTTTGTACAGGGGTCTTCCTGAACCCAGCATTGGGATGTTTCCAACAGTGCAGAGGCAGAAAACAAATCAATGCAAACAACCCGTCTTGATTTCTGGCCATTTCCATACTTATCAGGAGTATCAAGTCACAATGGGAAGCTGATGAAAGCTGCTGCAGTTGAGGTTGCATAGCAGCCTATTAGAACACTCCTCCAGATGTTCATAAGGATCAAGGACAAGGTATAACAGTGTGAACGTGTGAGTGTAATGCATACGATACTCTGCTCGCGTTGTACAGGTATGTTGGAGAGACAGGAAGAACCTTAGGAAGCTGCATCGATGAACAATAGCCATGAAGTGTGAAGCAAAGGTTGTGTTATGCTAGTGGGGCTATTTCCGGACAGACTACAGAGCAAGAAGGCAACTATATATCCTACAAACAATTTAATAAAAAAAATATATATATATGTATATATATACAAGCCGGTAGGCGGCGATGGGTCGCCGAGCATGGAAACTATAAGATGTTGAGCAAAATGGATGTTATATAGCGGATAGGGAATCACCTTAAGATTATGCATATCAAATCTCATCCAGTTCCATCTACTGATAACTACTCGGTGTCCATTTGAATGAAAAGTACCGAAAATGCGGTTTGAAATCGGAAATCCCCAAAGTTCGAGGGGGTGCTGTGGGTGAACAAAGATCTAAATCGAAAATCCGGCTCGATTGTTTGTGCACAATGTATTCCAGATGATTAGTGTGAATTTTCATGGCCATCCGACCATAATCCTAGGAGGAGTAGCATTTGGCGCGAAGGCACCTCCAGTTCTCGCATATTATCGATTTTTGCACTAATTGACCTTTGACCCCTGACCTAAGCGAAATCGGTGAATATGTCCTGAGGCAAAGTTGTAGTACTCATTGAGTACCATGAACCTGCAAAGTTTCATTCGTATCGATGCACTCACCTGGTCGCTCGGGGGCCTTCAATTTTCACCAATTTTTGCGCATACCCTAATTGTTGGGGGCGCTGCAGGTAAAATATTCCATATATCACAAAAACCGGAATATATTTGATAGAGCATCACCGGTAGATCATTCGTGCCAAATTTCATAACCATACGTGGGATAATGGCTTTCGGAATTGATTTTGTGTGAACAGTACCGATTTTGAAGGTTTTTCGGTTGTTGCTAGGGAACAAAAGCGTCCCTAGCAACCATCACAATTTCCAAAGCACGAGGTCATAAGATGTACCTACCACCCGAGTTTGGTCAAAATCCGCCCACGTTTACTACCAATTATGCTGATGACAAACGAACAAACATCCAAACAAACAGACAGAATTACTGACAATAAGGGTCACCTATTTCGGCAACCCAATATTACCATTCCTTTCACATAGGGCTGCTGAGGCAGTTTAATTGGCAAGGAGTACAGTCCTGGACCAGTCGCCACTCCGACACAGGTTACCCTGAATGGTCATTTCCCCCAGTAAGCTGGTACTCATTTTGCTGACCTTGGAAGGAGGACAGGCGGAGTCGAACCCTTCCTGGTGTTAATTGAACAGCCTGACTGAGGCTTGAACTCAAGACCCGAGGATCTTAAGCCAGCTCCCTTAACTGTTAAGCCAACACCAGGCCTTTAACAAGATTGCAAGGAAATAATTATACAGGCATGTGTTCAATAATTTACGACACGCTCAAGGGACGATGGCCACAAATCACTGCGGAGCCCACCGAAAGCCCACGATGATCAATGCTCTCGCACTTTATAAACAAATTACCCCCTTCCTCGCCTCACGGTGGTCAAGATTTTTACATAAACGTAAGGGATGGGCAAAATTCAAAAGGAACAGTTTAAAAGTGTTGCGGTAAAGATAAAATAAATGGGAAGAAAACCGCGTCCTTTGGAATGCACAGATGGCATTGGCAGACCTTGCCCTTGACCGGGAGGGGGATTGTGTGCCCATGGTCCATGTTTTGGCCTCGCTGTAAAGGATGCTGACCCAGTGTGATGCACAAGGTGTCTTTTTTTTTTACTTTGTTTGAGCTTCCGTTTGCTCCCAGAATGGTGTTCAACCTTTGTGGCTCCGTCAGCTTGATCATTAAACCGAAGACTTACATCAACATGTGGATGGGAAAAAAAAAAAATTGCAAACATTTAACTCGCTGTGAAATAATCTGCAGTGAGAATTTGTTGCAATTTTTAAATTTTTATTTAAATAAAACCGTAAAATAGAAGCGATTTTTCTACCGGCAGAGGGAGATCAAGTCCCTGCTGTGGATTTGTTTCTAATCTATCTGTCCATATTTTATGAAGAGCCTTTTGTTCCAAGGGAACGGAGCTCTGCCGTGCCGAGAGTTAACGAATGCAAGTCATAAGCAACACAGATTAAAAGAGAGAAAAATTGCTTTGTTCGCTTTGCTTTTATGTTGTTTGACTAAAAAGGGCTACTAGCACTTTGATTTAGGAGATAGAAACAGCAATGTTTTCCTTTAATGAATTTGTCATTTGCCGAAGTACACCTGTGGGTGTGCTAAAGCAAGCGTGCTTTTTAATACTCCGAGCTTGTCTTTGGAGGATGCTTTCCATAATTAATTGTCATCCTTAACCCAGTTCTTCCTGACTATTGTACTCAGCACCATTTTATTCGCTTGTATTTTTTTTAAATGCAGCATAATAGCTTTGCATTTTTCCTTTAGAAACATCGGCCTTCAATTGAAACACCAACTGTTCATAAATTATTTAATATCTCGTCCTTCCTGTATTGTCCCTTTCAACTGCGCTTCCCTTAGATATTTTTAAGTGGACGTTATGTAATGAATAAATCGGCCCGACCTGTCTTGTTCCATGGAAATAATTAACAAAAAGCTGAAATAGTAAAGGTTGCGTAATAGAAAGAAGCCAACTTCAAGAAAGCTTCAATTCACTCGACGAAAGCGATACCCGAAACACAAACAATTTCTAACGAGGTAGCAAATGCTACATCAACTCTGGCTATTTGATAATGGCACACGGAATCTTGTTACATTCAAATTGAATTTCATCAAAAATTCGTCCGCCTTTAAAATTCAACTAAATCCTCTCCAAGATGTTCGGGATGGCATCTGACGTGCTCAGATCGACGTTAATGGTGGCTGTGCATCTCATGACGAGAGTTCGTTTGCACTCGTGTCCTCGGCTTTAAACGCATCAGCAGGGATCTCAGCGTTCTCCGGTGTCTGAGAATCGTTAGTTGTTACCTAGCCAGTGTGCTGTTGTTCCATGGATGCAGTATTATCCGTCATGTGCACAGGGGGGACATCCTCACGAGGTGCCAAATGTCGCACCGAAACAGCGGTGTCCCTGCCGTCAGGAAATCTGACATGAGCGTACTCCTCTTTTGCGTCACCTGATGACTCCGACTTCGTTCACCAGTGGATCATACATGCCCTGGTGTACTCATCTTTTCATGAGTACAGTACCGGGGGAAGCCAACCAGGTGGGTATAGAATGTCCACTGATGGATTGGTGCTGGTAGCTAAACAGCCGTTCACGTGGAGAGGTATTAATGGATTTGGAGAGTAGCGAAGGAATAGAATGCAGAACATTGGCAAGGACAGCCTCCTGGCTCCCACTGCCCAGTCATCAGTTCACATGACTTCAGAGCCAAGGTCATGACTTTCCAGATGATGCCATTCCCTGCGGGTTATAGGCAGTAGTTCAGCTGGTGGAAATGCCAAGACCATGTCAAAACTGCTTGGGTTCATCAGACATGAAGCAAGGTCCTCAGTCAAAATGTACATACGTAGGCATACCAAAGGCTGCGAACAGTCGGTACAGACATCTTGTGTCAGTTACTGCAGCCATATCAGCACATGGAAAAGTAAAGGGAAACCTCAAAAACTCATCGACAACAGTTGATATGTAGCAATTGTTTGTCAATGATGGCAGAGGTCTTTTAAAATCAATGTTTATTCTGTCAAAGGACAATGTAGCTTTGATCAGTTCACTCAAGGTGGCCTTAAAGAATCGCTGTTGAAGTTTGACGCAGACCGGGCAGGAATCACTCACTCATCCTTTTAATATATTTGATGAAAAAGGGTAGATTTCGGCAGCATACAAAGTGGGCCATCCTTGTTACACCTGGATGGCGTAATGGAGATCTTGCAAGGTTTTGCAGCTAATAGCTGAACAGCAGATCCATGAAAACGTTCCAGGAGCAACATTTTCTTTCCCGGGACGATAAGTGATATCATAGCTGTACCATGATAGCTCGGTGTGCCGCCTCATAATCTTCTCATTCTTAATTCTTCCAGCTTGCTTGTTGTCGAATTTGAATACAAATGGACATTTGGTCACCAGCAAGCTGAAAGTAATTTCCCAGCAGATATTGCCTCCATTTACAGTGTTTCCACATTCGTGTACGCTTCCTTCTCTCCTGCCGAATGCCTCTATTCGCTACCAGAAAGAGTTCTCGAAAAAAAAAAACTAATTGAGTGTTGCGGCAATGGCATGATTGGAAGCGTCGGTTTCAACAATGAAAGGAACAGGGTCATCTGTAGCCATTACAATGGAGTTGGCGATGTCCTTCTTGGGACTTTACAAGCTTCAACAGCAGCTCAAGCTCGTGGGAATCTTTGACACCGTACGAGGGGATGAATCTTATCGGAAAGCTCAGTGATCCATTGTGAATAATGCACGAACATTCCCAATACTCGACGCAATGAGGGGGTGGGGAGCTCCTGGAGTGGTCGAACGTGTTCAGGATTGGGCTTGATCATTTCGTTTGCCATTTAGTAGCCACGGAGGTCAACAGATATTGCAGAGAATACACATATCTCATTGTTGAACAGCAGATTCTATTTCTTGGCAGCATTGAGAAATGTACTCAGAATTTATGAAATTATAAAGGTGACAAGGTGACTTGCTTTCAGAATTTATTAAACGAATCATCAGTCTGACCAATTGAAAAGCATGCATTTGAATGAGGATTCAGAATCATTATCCTCAGCGAAGGCAAGTTATGGGGGCGTTCAGAAAGTTCTAACGAGGGATTTAATCTTCCAATACACAAAAAAAGTAGGACAAGGAATATATGTGGATAATTTTTTTTTTCATTTTTGCTAATTATAAATTTAATGCACTTATATATTGAAAAAGGAATTTAAAAATGGAATGTCTTGGACTATTGTGAGTATGTCGCTTGTACAGATTTTTGACCGGCACTCTGACAGGTGTCCGAAATTTAACTAAAGAAACCGCGATTTGATTTCCAACTGATTAATTTACCCTGTGCATGTAAATCAAAAAAAAAAAAAGATTCTAAAGATATCCAAATTGAATCAGACCCCAGGAAATGAGAAACTCAATTCTAATGGGAATATTGTGTGTTATGATGTAATTATTGGCCAGGAATGGAGAGTTAAACAGTTACTTGAGACAATTGTGCTCTTTTACATGTTTATTATTCGGCTTCAAAGCCGACAGGTGGGGAACCCGATTGTTCTTGTTGAGATTATTATTCCAGTTCATCCAATGTTTGTGAAATTACTTTTTAAAAAACAGTTACAGCTTGCTATGCCAATCTGCACGTGTTTAAAGCGCACCCTTGGTACTTGATCCGAACAGATTTTGGTTAAAAAAAATATATTTTGTCCTGTATTGGTGGCCATCTTGGATTCTTTTTCCCAAACATACAAATAAAACTGGAAGGGCTCTCGGTGGAGTGCAACCTCCACCACGTAATGCCTGATCCATGAAAACATACGGGCCCAATACATTTTTGAAATATCATGCTGTGCAGTACTATATCGTTTTGGGCCTGATCAATGGTGAAGAATCACTCTAAAAATTAAATAATTTTCATATCCAGATACGGATTCAGATCTTCACCCAAAATCGAATCAATTCGTCCTTGTGACGCACCCAACCTGTCCACAAAATTTCATCCGAATGCGTCCACAACTTTTTGAGATATCGTGCTATATATCAGTTTAGCCCGATCTCTCAATGCTGAGGAATCACTTAAGAAATTATCAGATCCGGATCCGGATCTTCACCAAAATCTAATCAGTTCTTCCTTGTCACACACTGAACCTGTCCACAAAATTTCATCTGGATCCGTCCAAACTTTTTGAGATATCCTGCACACAGACAAACAGACAGACAGACAGACAGACAGAAAGGGGGCGAAAACATAACCTTCTTCACCTTCGGTGGCAGAGGTAATAATCTTCTCTCAAACTACTAAACCAATTGCCATGAAATTTAGCAAACACCTTAGCAAACAGTGGTATTGAAGTGTGAGCTTGAATCTTCTGCCCTTGAAACACTCTGGAAGCTCGCTATTGGTTGAATATGCTGTTGTGGGGCCGAGTGTCGGCGGTGAGCACGACCGCTAGGTGGAGCAGTAGAGTCGGCTCCACCGAACACCCGGAATTTAGATCGTGCTCCTCGGAGAACTCCGAAAGGCACGGGTCCCTTACAGGACCGTGAATCGCCAATAATTTGGCCGCATGGAATAGGGTTAATTGCCAAACTTCAATATACCTAAGTATCCACGTGGCAAAGCTACCAGGGAATTCACACCCTCGGCAGGCCTCGAGCGGAACGAGCCGTTATCGTGCTCGAACCGTGCGTAACCCGTAACTCGAACCGTGCGAATGGTTACCAAGACCCGTCGGTCCAAATGCACAATTTACTGTTCCCCAATTTCCCAACACGCACCATGCTAAGCCAATGAAAGAAACACAGAAACGAGCTGGAACATTTAACAGGGGATTTATTTATAATGGGGGGGGCGGGGGAACACACAAAGAGCGGAGTTATCACGACGAAGCAAGGCAAATAATGTACAACAAAAAGCACTTAACAATTCTACTTGGACAAGACAGGCCCGCACACAGACACGCACACCCAAAATAAATGGACCTCAATGGTCTTTATTCAGCCCTTTGGCTCGAGAGGGAAGGCGAGCTGAGGGTCAAGGTCTGGTTGGTACCTCTCCGCCTCGTGCGGTCTTCACCGACCCGCGCTTGTGGAGTTTGGATTCCGTGGAAGGAAACGGGATCCTCAGCTCGCTCGCTCCCACACAACTCGCCTCGGTGGGACTTGAACCCACGCCTCCAGAATCTAAGGAGCGACTTGGCCAGCCGCAATCGGCGAGCCGAGCACCATGAACACGAACACCAACCAGGACGAACGCCAACTCCGACCAGCACGATCATCGACCAGGAGCCACGAACTCAACCAGCAGGAACCAACCAACCTCTCTCACGAGCAGCTCGCGACCTTTTTTTTATCCCTCCTCCTCGCGGGGGTGGAGCGTCTGCTCTGAGGTAACTCGCCTCCTGATTGGACGGTTGCATCGCGCGATTCGCTGGCCATCCCTCATTGGACAGGCCCACGGTAGGCGGGGCGACTCCCACCCTTCTTGGCGGAGTCCCGATCGGAGGCATTTGTGGCTCCGCCTACCTCCTCACCTCCGGCCACGTGCATAATTGCGATGGTGTTGAGTCGGAAATGGGGCGGGTGAGACGCCCACTCCTTGCCGATTGGCCAAAGTGGGACGCCATGCCTATGTTAGACTCCGCCCACGTGCGTGCTTGCTGGCGAGCGCGTGAAGAATGCCGCGAGCAGTGTTTTTGTGTGAAAGTGAAAATGTAAAAAATCCTGTCTATAAAATAACCCACAGCGCACGTACACTTAATTCCCATTAGACACAGGGGATGGATTCTAACTAGAAACACATACTTACTGATATAACTGATCTATAGGGACTCTGGCTGTTGTGTGCAGTAAGCTTCCAAATTCGTAACAACGCTACCGAATCACAAAACAGTGAAATTTGAAAAAACAAGTCGCTTTCTACATGTGGTTTGACTCATTATATAGTTTTCATATTTGCTGAATGAATGGGCCATACAAAGTGATATCCTTTGCATATTTTAATCCTGTTGCTGATGGATTTTGGCTTCATTTTCCAAGAAAAGATACGAATGGGACTCCATTTGAGTGGCAGATTTGGATTGCTTGGAAGCCGACAGCACTGTTCGCAGTTCTAGTTCTTAATTATTCGGGGACCAAGCCATCTTGTCTGGTACCCAATTAAAGCTGTGCAGAGGTGGCTTGGACCCTTGCATGTGATACCGTATTTATTATTCATCTCCATATTCTTCCCCGAAACCCTTAAAATGATTTTTCTCTGAAATCATTTACCAATCAATGCGAAACTTTAAATGTGATGGACCTGTGTGAAAAAAGGTATGATAAAAATGATGTCATCGGTCACATTGTCTGGCAGCCTTATTGGATCGAAGTGAAAACCTTTAAAATCCTACCTCTCTGAAACCACTTAACCAATCAATGCGAAACCTTAAATGTGATGGACTACCGATGTAAAAAGAAAAAGGTTCGATTGAAAATGACGTAATCGGTCACGATGTCTGGTAGCCTTATTGGAACAAAGTGAAAACCTTTAAAGTTCTTCCTTCTTGAAACCGCTTAACTTATCAATAGACGTACAAAACTTTAAATATGTGATTGCCTATCCAGTAGGAATTTTTTTTTTGATAACAGTGATGTCATCGGTCACATTGTCTGGGAGCCGTATTGGATTGTAGGATAACCTTTAAAGCGCTTCTTCTCTGAAAC
Source organism: Eptatretus burgeri (assembly GCA_024346535.1). Taxonomy (NCBI): domain Eukaryota; kingdom Metazoa; phylum Chordata; class Myxini; order Myxiniformes; family Myxinidae; genus Eptatretus; species Eptatretus burgeri. The sequence goes on from BROF01001989.1 coordinate 130,589, forward strand.
TGCTTAACTGATAAATGCTAAACATCAAACTTGTGATTGACTGCCCTTGTGAGCTATCGTTTGATTAAAAGAATGTCATCGGTCACGTGGTCTGACAACCATATTGGATCTAAACGAAAACCTTTGATCAATGCAAAACTTAAAATATGCCGACCTCGTACACTGAGCTATCGGGGTGGTACAGAAGAAAGGGACCAATTCCATAAGAAGGCATATTGTGTTGTGTGTTGAGTAACAGGTTAAGTTTCATCGGGAATGAAGTGACGTGTTCAGAGTTTCATAGTGCCTGTAGACTTCAAAGCACATCTTGGATTTGATCGGTATTTGTGATATAAAGGTTTCAAATCACTTCCCCATCATGTAATCAAGCATTGCCCCCTCAACCATCACCATTTTATAGTGGGGAGCAACAAATAAGTTGAAGTTTTGGTTGCGACAGTTTGCATATGGTTGGCTAGTTTCACACTTGTGTGTGATTTGTCGGTGTACAAGGCAATAAGACCACGAGTTCAATATCTGGCTTATATTGGATCCAGCATACTTGAATGTGGCCTGTGGCCTGTGGCCTGTGTGGGTGCACTCATTGATACTTGAATTATTTATTTTAGGGTGATTGTGTTTTTATTTACTAGTTTTAAGCTGCTGCAAGAATTGATCGAGCAATCTTAAGAAAGTTGTGAGAGAAACAAATAAGTATTCCTTAATTCTTCCACCGCAAATTGTGTGTGTGTGTGTGTGTGTGTGTGTGTGTGTGTGATGGCCTATATCAGTCCGACAACAGCATGCATCGATTAGTACAGAAGGACTGCTTTCAGCAGATGGCGACGTGGCAGGTAGTCCTGGCAGGAAGTTTTCCTGAATGATCTGCCAAGGGACTTGGCACAATCACTGTAACAGGATGAGCGACTTGCTTCATTTCACAAGCGTGGCATCGAAGTGCGAAGCACCGATGGTATGCTCAAGAAAATGAGCTGTGAGACGTCCCGCAAACGTAGGGGCTCATGATTGGTGACCTGGATCAGATCTTACTTTCGTTTCATTGGAAAAGCATGCCCAACTAGCCAAAGCAGATGCAAAACTGCTTTGGAAGCTTTGCAGTACTAAAATATATTAAGCAGGCTGGAGACAAAGAGGAGTTGTGCATTTGCGTGTGCACGCATGTTTTTGTTTGTTTTGGTTCTCTGGCTTAAACAACAATGAGTTAGCACCTTTCCACAAGATGGGCACTCGTCCATGGCACGTGAAGGGATACGAGTGATCCTGCAGTGAGAGCTGCGTGGAGAGTCTGATAAAATGGAGTAGGGAGTAGGAGATGGTGGAGAAGGAAAAATATAAAGTGGGAACAACAGGAAGGTATTTTTTGATTTTTTTTCTTCGGCCTCATATTTCCACCACATGGGCAAGGAGGAAGTTCATGATCCAGTAAGGTTGTAAATGTCTAACATTTTGACTCGATTATCTCATTTTGAAAGACAATGGAAGGCGAAACAATATGAAAACATAATCCACTTTTAAGTGCAGTTTACTCCGTTGATGGTATGAACTAATTCACAATATTACAGAAGTAAATCAAAATGACGATATCCTGTATTCGGGCTTCTGACAACAAATAATTACTGTCTTTCAAAGGATGTGGTTATTTTTTCGTAATGAAACACACAGAAAAGAGTGAAGGTAACATCAGTTTGGAGGTTGTTGGACATCGATAGTTCATCAGGAAAGTGTGTAAAAAATCTGATCGTAATGGCAACACGCAAAGACCCCAAAAGGGACGTAGATATTTCCATGATTTATGTAGTTTCAGGCAGATTAGCTGAAAAACTTATAATTCATGCATTTTTCATTTGTATACTTCAAGATAAGACCCTAGTGAGACTTGACGGTGCCCCTTGTGACAATGAAGACAGGACCCTGGTGAGCGGATAGGCCCCTGGTGAGATTTGACAATAAAGAGAGACCCCTGGTGAGAAGACAGCCCCCTAGTGAGACTTGACAAGACTTGACAATATAGAAATTGTTTTCGGAAAGTCTCTTATTTTTATGAACAGAATGAACTGGTGTGCCTGAAACAACAGCTGTCGACAAAGAAAACCGACATTCCCTTTTTCGAACATGGTAATGAAACGTGAAACGGTATGCACTGGAAGGCCTTGTAAAGCACCCACAAACAAGGTGCAGACTGTGTTCAATTGTCTTCAATAAATTAGAGCGCACTCATTGAATATTTTCAATCAACTTACACTCTTTTTCTTCTTTTCTCGTCTGTTATTCCCCCATCCCTCCCCCATATTAAAGAACTCTAAATTAATATCAAATGTGCTTTGACAATTTTGATTAAAACGCAAGGAATATACAAATAGGATGATGATCAGTAGAAGGAGAGTGGGTAAGACCCAGGACCGAGATCGAAGCAAAGAGTGGAAAAAGTTCTCATGGAAGCCTGAATTAATATGGATGAAGTACACCATCTAGCCCATGATAGGAAAGGGAGGGGGAAAAAAAAACTATGGTTGGGGCCTTATGGTGCATCGCAGAAGGAAGATAAATAAATAATATTGATTAAAATACAAATGATGCAATTAAGTGTTTGTTGACGTATGTTGTATTTTTTTTCAATTGTGCAGCGTAATGTAAAGTGAAATATTTTAATTTGAACAAATGCTTCATCCTGTAAGTTAGAGTAGGAATTTGGAATTTGGCCAGGGTGGCGGCGAGAGCTCACCGACTACTCTCGAAGGACACCGTGGGATCTACCAAGTAATGCTTGCCAAGGAGATGCCCAATTTAACGGCCATCCGAGGGGCGGCACGCACATTGATGAATCGCCCTACCTGCGGAGTACCAGGACGATAGTTTATAGCTGGAACAAGATTCAAACCCTGGCTAGACAGCTCAGAGGTGAGTGTGCATACCTTTAGGCTATCCTGCCAGCCCAACTTGACTAATGCTGTCCAATGAAATGGGCTGCCTTTGGCTTTCAGACAGATGATGCATTATAAGAAAGCTTACATTTTTCATCCGTCATCACATTGCTGCATTTTTTGCTTAACTTGGTAGAAGGTGTAATTAATGTGGAAACCTGACGGATTACGATGTCTAAAAAGTCTGAATAAAAACTCCTCTTGTAACATAAACATTTGACTATAACAAAGTAGCCATGCTGAGCTGTCAGCCATCGACATCGCCTTGTTCAAGTTCATTGTAAGTGGTCTATTAAAGGTATGTTTCTCACCGCAAGTAATGCCAAAAGCTCAAAGATTGATTCCGCGGTGTGTGCTAATGTGCGTGCCATGAGTGCTGCAGGCTCCTGTTGATAAAGTAAAAGTTCACCCTCAAAAGTCTCAGAAAACCCACATTGCTTCGAGTCTTTGAGACAACCTTGCATTGAACCTTGCATTGTCGAACGTACGTGAGAAAGCTTTCGTGCAACATTTTGGATGAGGATGCAGTGTACATGTCATTCCATCCTGACATTTTTAAGAGGCTAGTACAATGTTGTCTGATATTTCGCTTTGACTCTGCACATGAGGTGCATCGTCGAAGCAAAAAATGCTCACTCAACCTGAAACATCGAGGTTCCCAATTCAATCCACTCTTAATTCTACTCACCCTTTCAGGGTAAACACTCTGCAACCCCCAAGCTGTCATAAAGTTTCACCAAGGAAGTGCAGGTTTGAAAGAATTTGGATTTCAGGATTTCTTTTCATACTCTATGATTTGTAGAAGAGTGTGTACATACCTCGTTTAATACAAGCAGGATATAATGAGTGTCAGTAGACGTCATTGTTCTTTGACACAAATGACAAGGGCATTAGAAGAAAATGGAAAAATCAACACATTACATCTTTTGAACCTGGTGCCAGCAAGTGGCAATGGTCAGAGCATCATGGAGCAGGTGGCAATCGGTGCCAAGTCGGCCAATCCCAAAGGCTTTAAAGTTTCTTTTGAAAAATCAGATACATTATGGGATTTCAAAACTTATCATGCCTGCCATCAAACTTTACATGAGCCAACTTCACGACTCGTGTTGTTATTTTGAAACAGCGGGGTGAAGCAATTGGTTCAGTTTGTTTATGTGCAGACGTCGGTCTATGATCGAGGAACAACTTCACTTAAATTTAATTTTATATTTTGAACACTGTAGAACACGGATCGGAACACGAACCTGCAGTTCAGCAGTGCTTTGGCTCTTTATTTGGCAAATTGTACGGATCTCGTCCCGAGTGCGCATGTGCAAAGAAGAGTGAGATTTTTTTTTTTTTTTACTCTGTCCATGTCTGTCTCTTTGGCAGTTGAACAAAATTGAAAAGCATTCCAAACAGGAAACTTACTGTTTATAGAGACGTCATAAAGGACACAAACAACAGGCACGAAAGAACTAATGTAACATGTCATACAAGGTGGTGTAAAAAAATGGTGCACCAGCGGTGGTAAACTTCTGGGATGTTTTTTTTTTACCACCTTTAAAACCTTTATTTTATTTCACTTGAATTGTATCCTTGAACACGAGAACACAAATCGACTTATTGTCACTTACAAAAACCTCCAGTTTTTCAGTACTTGGACAAAATATGACTCCATTTTATGCCATCATCTCGACCAATCAAATTTGCCGCCAGCACTCTCTGGCAAGGGAATATCGAGTTTCAGACAAAATTGAAGCTCGTAGAAAATATCAATCCTGTTCAGAAACGCAAAGCTTTCTCAAGACTGCGCGGGATGGGTAAGGTGTTTTATGAACTCTCTAATTATTGCTTTTTTTTATTCTTTCGTATGCAGCACATGGCTGCTCGGAGCATCATTTTCTGGCGGTGCAGCTGTGTCCCTGAAGCAGCACCCCACTGTTTAAGGTTAGGGTATAAATTTGGAATTTGGCCAGGGTGACAGTATTAGCCTGCCTCCTCTTCCTGAAGGACACGGTGGGATCTTTCAGGTCCACCAACTAATGCCAGCACATGTGACACCCATTTTAAGGTCCATTTGAGGGAAAGCACACAAAATTTGTGAATGAATCACCCTGCCCGCAAAACTCCACGATGATAGTTCGCAGCTGACCAAGATTCAAACCCAGGCTCGAAAGCACAGAGGCAAGTGTGCATACATTTGCACGTTTGAGTCCAGGCTATCCTACCAGGCCTGTTTTTAATTGTTTTTAAATATTAAACATTTATAAGTTAATTACCTCCATCACTGGAGGTGGACGAAGGATATGTTTTTTTCTATCTGTGTCTGTAGGGGGCTAAGTTGAGCCACTTTTTGGAGATGTTGATCTCGAGTCCAAGGTATTACATGGTCAAAGGCTCAAATATGTCATGTGTCTTATTTTACACAGCAAGTAGAAGTGCACAGTTTGTGGGCCAGTAAACACCAATTTTTTTTTTTTAACGAAGGGGTTAAAACAAAAACACGCAAGCGGCTCAACTTACCCCATCGATGGTGTAAGTTGATCAGTGTACTGGGGTAAGTTGGTCGTTGTAGTTGGGGAAGTTGATCGGTGTACTGGGGTAAGTTGATCGGTGTACTGGGGTAAGTTGGTCGGTGTAGTTGGGTAAGTTGATCGGTGTACTGGGGTAAGTTGGTCGGTGTAGTTGGGTAAGTTGATCGGTGTACTGGGGTAAGTTGATCGGTGTACTGGGGTAAGCTGATCCACTGTGTGTGGCAAAGAATAGGTGATTACGGGAAAAGATATTAAACTCACAAAATATTCTGCAGATAGTTTATTGACCTAAAATGACAAGTTCATTATTTTGGTATGCTGTTCAGCCACAATTGACCGAGGTACAACGATAGTTAAAACTCGAACAAATGGTGTAATGATCCAGATTGCAAACATCAAACCTACCTTCTCATAAATGGCTGCAAAGAGAAACATAAAAAATTTAAAATAACAATCATGCAATTCAAAATTGTGAAACAAGTTCAAGTTCACCGCATATATTACGCTCGGGCTACATTCAAACACCAGTTGACAAGATCTTCGGGCAGATCCTCCGACCGTCTTTGGCTTCGGAAATTTATGGACGATGTCATCCCTTGGAAAATTTGCTTCGTTCTTTACATTTGGCACAAACATGGTGTTCTCAGAATCCACTCGACCCGAAATTTTCTGTAGGAAAATGCCCTCATATTCATCCCCTCCTATCCCTGTTAAAAAAAAGAACAATTTATAACACGAAAAACTATTTTATCATGAGTGATCTTCTTCTTCTTGCATATGGCAGCTTAGCTGCTGGGGTAGCTGTCATTTCTTGGAAGCATGACTGTATTGCTGATGCAGTGCCCCTCTAACAGTACACACTGGTACTCATTTCGCCGACCTCGGAAGGATGCCAGGCTGAGTTAACCCCCTGGTGTATTAATTCAGCGCCCAACGGGGCTTAAACTCAGGACCTTTTGGATCCCAAGCCGCCACCCTAACCACTAAGCAAACACCAAGCTTATCATAAGTGATAGGAACATCGGGTAAGTTGATCCGTGGCTCAATTTGTCCCACTTGACTGGCTCAACTTACCCCATTAAACACTTTTAGATTAGTCTGCCTACCTCATCAATTGTAGACAAATAGAATAGGCCATGATGAAAGATTACGATACCAACTGTTGGTTGCCACCGAAGGATGAGGCAAGATCTATGGAGTAATTATATTAGTAAACTACATGTACCTGTTTCAGCTCGTTCTGCTTTTATAACCCACTAGCAGATTTAGCCGGTGTTGCGCGGGAAGAGAACCGTGAATAATTAACACTTTGTAGCTAAAGGAAATTAGGAAATTGTAATACCTTCTGCCATCACCACCACCACCAGGTGACGGTACACATTCACATAGAGAATTTATGCCCCCATACACCCCCTATGTTAGCCCCCACACAAAGTTGTATTTGCACCACGAGTTTGGAGTTTGTAACTTAAAAGATGAGAGAGTGAGAACGAGAGCGAGAGCGAGTTAAAAAAAGAATAATTGGCCTTTTATAGGTCGAGATATTCAGATTTTCTTTGCTGCATGTTTCTCCTTTGTCTAAGACTGCTTCTTCCTTTTATCAAGAAGCAAAGTTTGGACTTATTATGAATAGATTGCACCACCTTTTAGCTCTCTCCATCTTGGCACCTCCAATAATACGGGTTGGCTCAACTTACCCCCATTTCCCCTATGTGAGCAGGATATCTCAAAACGTTTGTAGACAGATTCAGGCGAAATTTTGTGGACAGGTTGGGTGTGTGACAAGGACGAAATGGTTAGATTTTGGTGAAAATCCAGATCGAGATACGAGAATTTAAAAAAGTTTATTCTTCACTATTGAGACATGGGGCCAAAAACGATATACAGTACAATATCTCAAAAGGTGGTGGATGGCTTATGACAAATCTTGGTGGATGAGTTGGTTCGGTGACGAGAACACGTCAATTGGATTTTGGTTTCGGCCTTTCAGTCAGAAAGAAAACCTAAACTGTTCAGCCTTGCAGAGGTATGCGCTCTACCGAATACCTTTCTAGTTCATCCCGTGATTGCACTATGATACCAAAATTTCACTCACCTCATGTACATTATTACTGCAATGTTGTCTTAATCGTTTCATTTGTCTAATAGTGGATGCCCACCACCACTTCTTCCAGCGGCCTCGGATCTGGTGCTGAATGCACCACTGGTGGAAGCCTCAGCCTACCTGGAAGATAGACCATTGCACGTGTTGTACTGTGCTGCCGAGGAGAATTGCCTATCAAGCAGTGCCCGACACATGAAATGGCCTTACGGGCAGCGCCGTCTACTGCGCTTCTCCTCAGAAATACACAACCTGGGACAGGCGGACTTCAGGCCCAAAGCCAGTCGCCAAAATTGGGATTGGCATGAATGCCACCAGTGAGTACCTGTAACATTCGTTCATTTTTGCCAGTCTTGCTTCATTGTGTGTGTTTTTTTTTTCTATTTCCCCTTGTCTGCTTGTTTCTCCACTTTTTATTTCTAACCTTTGCTTCTTCATATCCCTGCCAGTAAAGGCCGTTGCTGCGTTTGTACCCTTGCATTTCATGGTGTGAGCATCTTGGTGGTAGAGTTGATAGACCTTTTTTCATTGCCCTTGCTAGTGTGGGTTCGATTCCCATGGTTGCTCAGTGGGAATTTCCAGGTTGTGCAACCTGTCCTGGGTTGGCTCTTAGCCACAGTAACATTCATGACTTGTCTGCCTGGAATAACGGCATCCAGTACCACCACCACCTCCACCACCACCATTCACAGTGTCCTTCAGCTTCAAGGATTTATTGCATAAATTTTGTGTTGACCATTTGTTTCTTGTTGAAGCAAAGACAAGGCAGAAACAGTACTGTCCAAGACTGGTTTTCATGTAGACTTTCTCCCACTACAAGACATTTTCACAGTGCACATTATGGGTAGTGTTCTGTGCAGGTAAGCGCCCTGCGGAGTTTTCTCTTTCCCTACCTTTCCAATATTTTTTTTTCTCTCGGTGTCTCCCAATTTCATTCGATATATTGCAAGATATTGCCAAAAACGATATATTGCAAGATATTTCAAAAAATTATGGGACAAAATTTGGGTGGATGAGTTGGGTATGTGACGAGAACAAGCCGATTAAATGTTGGTGTGTGACGAGGACGAAAGGCCGGATCTGCATTCGGACCGATCAGTGGGATACAAAATGTAAACTGTTCAGCCTGGTGGAGGTATACACTCCACCGAGTCTTGTTCTAATCGGTCTTGTATCAGCCAGCTTGTGTTGTTGATGAAGACGAAGACAGCAAAGCGCTTTGTCCTGCTCTCTGGGTGCTTTGTCATCCCAGCAAGATTTGTTAAGCCGGTTATAAACTGTGGTCCATTCAAATTGCAAGTGATTATTCACGATTGATTTACCACATTTGCGTGACTTTAGCCAACGGAACTACTTTATGATGTGTGTAGATCACTCGTACGATGTCGAGCTTGATCCATTGGTCATGAGAGAGAGAGAGAGAGAGAGAGAGAGAGAGAGAGAGAGAGAGAGAGAGAGAGAGAGAGAGAGAGAGAGAGAGAGAGAGAGAGAGAGAGAGAGAGAGAGAGAGAGAGAGAGAGAGAGAGAGAGAAAAAAACACACACACACACACACACACACACACACACACACACACACACACACACACACACACACACACACACACACACACACACCCTGCCAGACCTACTAAACTCATGAAACAAGACCCACTATATCATAGGCTGATTAAACATAAACTTTTAATTTTATGAAAAACTATGATGTGCTGCAAATGTGTGAATCATTATAATGTGCAGTCACCTGGGACAGCCAGGTGTACCATAATGGCACTACCAGTTTTATGCTGATAGACAATTGCAATCTGGTCAGCAAGTGGGCCATCCTGCTGGTCGTTGACGTCATGATTAGTACCCAAAACAATCCGAGTGAAATTTCAATGCATTGAAGTAATTTCCTGCATATTCAATTCTGGTGTTTAACATTAAACTGAAGAACACACGAAATCCATTTCTTTTTAATGGCTGATAAGTGAAAAACGACAAAAGTGTCAGATGCACCTCCGCTGAAGGAGTCTTTCAAATATGAAGAAATATCTTGTTGATATTGTGAGAAACACAGACTTGACGTCGACAACATTTGTTAAACTCTGACAATTGGTTTATTGAGAGGAACCTCATACTCAGCACCAATTTCACGGTGATATTAAGACGTTTGAGGTTATTAATGGGTGATCTCTTGCGGCAGGCACTCAATTGAGAGGCAAACCCGAGACGTGTTGGCTGGCCCACAACAACACTGAAACCACTCGTGAGCTGACGTGTGAATCAAAATCTACTTTGGGACACTGATTAAGCTCGAACGGCACTCGGTAGAGCGCATACCTCCACCATGCTGAACAGTTTACCTTCTGTATCCCACTGATAGGCCAGATCTGGATCTGTATCTGAACCAATATCAAACCGGTTCGTTCTTGTCACCTACCCAACTCATTCACCAAGTCTCATCCGAATCCATCCACAAGTTTTTGAGATATCCTGCTCACAAACAAACAGACAAACAGCCAGAAAAACAGGGGTGAAAACATAACGTTCATCAACCTTCGTTGGCAGAGGCAATGAAAAGCTTCGGAATCAATCTTGAGGTATTTGCTTCATCCTTTGTTCTATCTATTGCTATGGATGCTCTTGAATTCGTAACTTCAGGATATTTACCTCCACCACTGAAGGTGAAGGAGGTGATGTTTTCACCCCTTTCTGTCTGTTGGGTGGTCGCTAGACTACGGTTATTCTCAGGTTTTCCGTCTGTCTGTATGTAATGGACAGCTCTGGAGGCCAGAGGAGTCAACCGATTTTGATGAAACTTGACTGGTAGGTTCATACCAGGATCTAGTTGTATGCTTTCGAGCACCGTTGCTATGGACGCCATCATTGCCTAGCAACGGGACTTTGAATTTTTTGAAAAAATCCGAAAAATATGTTTTTCGAAAATCAAAAATCGGCTTCCGCGCTTTTATGCGCACTGTAATCAATGTCTTTGTCAAAAATTTTTAGCCCGATCCGTCAAAAACTGTATGACTAGTATACAATTATATAGCGACCACCCATGTCACCTGCCCGCTTGTCTGTCTGTTTGTCTGTCTGTTCGTCACCTCCAGGTCACAATTCTAAACTGATCATCATGAAACTTTACCAAGTTCTAGAGGTAATCTCAACTGAGAAGCCAATTGATTTTGAGGTCAAAAGTCAAAGGTCATCTTGATGTCACATTTCTAAAATCGGTTTTCATCTGATTCATTTGAAATTTGAACAAGATTTGCATATTGCATCATTGAATTGGGAAACCAACTATTTTGGAGGTCAAAGATCAACTCAAGGTCAAAACTCTAAAATCAATTTCTATTTGAAAAATCATCAATTTTCATCTGATTGACTTGAAAGTTGAACAGGATTTGCATAGTCCATCACTGAATTTGGAAAGCAGCCCTTTTGAGGTCAAAAGGTCAAAGGTCAACTCAAGGTCAAACTTCTTAAATCAATTTCAATTTGAAAAATAATGAATTTTCATTCAATAGACCTGAGCTTTGATTAAGATTGTCAATTTTAATCTTAATGAAATAGACAATTTGATGTATCCATGACAACCTTTGGAGAGGAAGGGGGGGGGGTGGATTTTGCAAGTATAGTGCTCTGCGTGACGTCTTTTGCTTCTTTCTTACTCGCAAAATCTAAGATTTTTGAAGTATATTGGTCGGTCGATTTTGTTATTTTGTCTGTTTGTTTGTCTGTCTGTTTGTCGCTTACAGGTAACAATGTCAAACCAACTTTCACAAAGCTTCACCTCATGGTAGAGTTTGTCATAAGGAAGAAGCCTATTGTTTTTTGAGGTCAAAAGGTCAACAACTTAGGTGAGATTTCTAAAATCCTTAATTTTCATCCGATTGACTTGAAATTTGAAGAGGATTTATATGTCAGGTCACTGAATTTAACCAGCCGATTATTTTTGAGGTCAACATAGGCCCAAGGTCAACAACTAAGGTCCATCCATCCATAGGGACCATACTCTGTGCAGAGCGTTGGTGCTGCCAGGCAGTCTCCTTGGCTCGTGGGTACAATCCTGGACGGGTCGCCACTCTGACACAGTATACCAGCATGCTGGCACTCATTTTGCCGACCTCAGAAGGATGACAGGCAGAGTCAACCCCAGCTGGTGTTAATTCAACAGCCGAGTGGGGTTTTAACTCAGGATCATCGGATCATTGGATCCCAAGCCCACCACCCGAACCATTGAGCCAACACCAGGCATAACAACTAAGATGGTGTTTCTAAAATCCTCAAATTTCATCCGATTGACTTGAAATTTGAAGAGGATCTCTATTTCGGGTCAATGAATTAAACCACCAATTATTTTGGAGGTCCACATTGGCCAAAAGGTCAACATTGGCCGGCTTACTAAAACTGTCAATTTTCACCAAATTCACTTGAAATTTGAAGAGGAGTTGCATATTTGGCCATTGAATTCAACCACCAATTATTTTTGAGATCAAATTTGTTTTATGGATTTTGCAAGTATCATGCTCTGCAGGACGTCTTCTTGTTTGTTTGTTTGTCTGTGTGAAGGATGTCTCAAAAAGTTTGAGACGGATTCGGACGAAACTTGGTGGACATGTTGTTGGGTGTGTGACAAGGAAGAAATGATTCAATTTTGGTGAAGATCCTAATCCGGATCTGGATCCGATAATTTGGTGTGATTCTTCACCATTGAGATATGGGGCTAAACTAAAATATAGCACGATATCTCAAAAGGTTATGGACGGATTCAGATGAAACTTGGTGGACAGGTTGGGTGTGCGACACGACGAATCGATTCGATTTTGGTGAAGATCCGAATCCGAAACGAGAATTATTTCAACTTCAAAGTGATTCTTCACCATTGAGAGATAAGGGCAAAAACGATACTTAGCACGATATTTCAAAAATGTATTGGGCCCGATATGTTCTCGTGGATCAGGCATTACTTGGAGGAGGTATGCGCTCCACCGAGTGCCCTTCTACTTTGTTATCTATTTAGGGTTGAATGAAGAACAATTCTTGCTTTTTGAAGTTTGCGTCGCAGGCTAGTAATTGGTGTAGGCCTGTTTGGAATAACAATATTTGCATTTAGTTCATGGTGCTGGGATCCCAGGTTTGATGCAAACACTGATGAGGTCAACAATTGTCTTAGATCTTAACACATTGAACAATTGAAAAGCTACATTGGTGTTTGCACTGCTGCTATACTTGCAATGAGGGTTGATGCCATAAGGTCCTTCCAGAAGCTTCACTGAAGCAGTATTGTGTAATGAGGCCAGCATTCTTCATAAATGTCACCGGAAAATGGTACAGACAATAGGTGGTGCCAATATCACATCTTTAGGGTTCGCGCTTCGGTGATCATCACTTCTATTTCAATCGCTGATTCGGACTGATCGAGATTTCCTATCAGAGGTGTTGCTCACAGTCTGGCCACAAAAACATTGGTGTTTGGTGAATCGGTCAATGGAAATTGGTCTCGAGAGTTTTAAGAGACATAAATTTGAAACGAAAATATTTGTCAGCAATTTATTTTATCTATTTTGGCAATGTTAATGTAGCATACAGGATTCTTGATTGGCTTGATAAGCTCTCAGGGTTGCAAACCAGTTATTTTCGGTTATAATACTGATTTGCTGGAGAAGTAATGGAAAACCATCGAGTGCGTTGCCTTGCCAGGAGTCGTTGGTCGCGAGTAAGCCTCTCTCATGGAATATTGTCCATTTCAGTGGAATTACCATATTGGCTCTTTTTTTTTTTTCCTTTCCTAATTGAATTCAGTTTAACACCTATTTAAATGCTTCACAGAAGCCAAGGTGAAGAAGCGATGCATTTTAGGAAAACGGCAGTTGAACCTTGATTGCTGATTGGTGGTTTTTGAAAATTTGCCACATGCAGTACACGTGTTAAAACGTACCGTTAGCCATGAGGAACAACATAACAGCTCCCTCTCTAATTAATTAATTGCAAATGTCAAAAACTACAGGTTCTTGAAATTAATTTGATCGAACATCAAACATAATGTGAAAGGCAAGATGGTGGGTGTATGTCGAGCCTCAGCTTAACATTTCCTTTTGATTGAAGACGCACGATACCGAATACATATAATTATGTTGAAATGATGTAGTTATTCAAACTCTAACGATTTTAACTGAAATCATGACGTGCCTGCATGAGTAATTAATTCGCCGAGAGGCCAGGGAAACTCCCGGGAGATATTTTGCAGGGAAGCCTGTATTCCTTTTAGATTTACGTAGTTATTGATCATTGCTGTGTTCTTTAATGCTGATGTTTGTGTGGGTGCACGTGCGATCGGGTTAGGGATAGCGTGGGAAACTCGAACGGCACTTGGTGGTGAACACTTGGGGATGGGGGATAGCCAGAGAGAGAGCCAGAAAGAGAGAGAGAGCCGGAAAGAGAGAGAGAGAGAGACGGAGAGAGAGAGAGAGACGGAAAGAGAGAGATGGAGAGAGAGAGATGGAGAGAGAGAGCTGGAGAGAGAGA